>CAIGRL010111842.1:0-13869 GCA_903798325.1 Fraxinus xanthoxyloides
TGATCAAACCACTCTTAAACCGTTAATAAACAACTCCCAAACATGCTTTTAAATTGCTAGAGGCAATAAATTCATAACCGTGTAATTTTCAGGCTTTTTACCCCCTCAAACTCTCTCTTTCCTCTGGTTAAAGACATTTTCCAGCGGTCAATTTTGCAGATAAAAATAAATGTAAAATACAGTTTTCCCCCTCACTGGCCCCCACCCCCTCCGCCACTGCTCCTAACCCATCAAAATCTATCAACGTACGGTTAGAATTCTTGCAAGATATAGTATATTAGGAGAGAAATGAAATAGAAAACAGGCTTTGCAATTTACATACAAAATTGGAAGAAGATAGGTAGATGATCAAGAGCACGATGACGAGAAAACCAATTATTGCAAGTTTACCTTATAGGAATTAAGGGAGACTATCAAGAGGATGAAGATGAGAAAAACAATAGGTCTTATTGGAATCCCAAAGTATGGAACATTTGAGTGATGCTGATATTTTATGGTTATTTTAAAGAATTAACATTCGCATGAAGAATGGAGAAAGTTAGTTGTAATTCTTATTTACAAGCGATTCCATTTAATTAGACTAAAGCAATGTGAGGTCACCTACATTTTGCAAGTTGAGACGAAAATGTGAAATATGACGAGTTAGAAAAATCTAAAAGTTTGTTATACCTGTTCTTGAGAGGGTTTCCATTTTTGCGAGGAACCTTTTGTTCTGCATGTGGGGTGTCTCATTCAAATCAACCTCCCTCAAGTTCCCACTTGAACCTTTTGATGACAGAAGGCCAGCTAACTCAGAAGTTATCTCAGCGTGTGCAATTTCCATAGCTAGCTTAGCTTCAGTGGGGAAAAACATTCGTGCAAATGCCACTGCAATATATGGATAAAAAAAATATACTGTTTTGCATGAATCACCATGGATCTATATGTTCATAAACTTTTTAGCTAATTCCTAGGTTCTGTATTACTGGTCCCATGACCACAATAATAAAGAATGATTTTCTCAAGTCCGATGTATTGATTTTACAGACATAATTACCAAATTTAATAGTTTTTTTTTTTTTGCATATCAGAACTACTTGTAAGTTGCTTCTATGCATTGATTTGAGTCTAATATTCTTTTACAGTATAAAAAGTAGTTGAGCATATCATGTTATTTTCGGTATTTAGGTTGACGACACCTCCCCTGCTTAGCACACTCAACAGTCATGAACCTTAAAAACTTTTAACTTTTCATGTTATCCATTTCTGAGGCAACTCTTTACATCAAACAAAAGGATATAAAATATTGAGGGGGGTGTTTGACCCCCCATTTTAGTAGAAAAATGTGTTTTTAAATAGTGATTGATGGAAGAATGCGTGGTTAAAAAGTAAGGAGAATTTTTAGGTTTATGTGTAATATTATTTTATTGATAGAATGTGATTGAAATGAAGGAAGAGAAAAATAATGAGAATGAGAAAAAAATGGGTGCCAAACGGGGGCTGAATAAGATTGCCAATACCTCGTACCTTTTTTTCAGTCTTTAAATATAGCAAGTTTATTCAGTAACGTAATTGAAGGTTTCGCATTTATGAAAATAAGAGCATGGAATGATTAAGAAACTAGAAGTGACTACACAGTTCAAGGATACCAGATTAAGGAAGTTACCTCTGTCTTCTAGGTAAAGCAGTTTCATATGCAGATCATCGGCCATTGTCAGGGAAGACTCCAACACATCTCCAGCCATTGGATTCCTGTGCATCTCTCTCTCCAAAACATCAATGCATATCCTGTCTTTGTTTGCTTCCTGCCCCTGCTCTGTCTTTGCCTGATAATCTTTCGGCCTTGTCAATCTCCTACAAATACTAACTGCACTCTGTCCTTCCAGTGTCATTTCTGATGCAATTGCTCCCTTAGTCAAAAGTGAAACTATAATTGATGGCTCCTTGCGCATAGCAGCAATGTGAAGCACATTGTAACCCCGCCTATTTCGAAGGTTGACATCAGCCAAACCTAGACTAAGAACCTCAGATACTATCTTAGGATCACAATATGCAACAGCATAGTGGAGAGCAAAGGCCTCGTCTAAGGTTATATCAGACTCAGTTAGGAGAAGCCTGACAAGTTCAACATCATCCGAGTCCAATGCCTTGTGTATTCTCTTAATTCTCTTCTCGCGCAAGGGATCAACGGTTACCTCATTTTCAGCCTGACAATTAATGCGGAGCAATCTAATATCCTCTGCAACGTTGTATGGAAGCTCTGTCTCAATAGCGACGGACTCGAGGTCTGATCCTGCCACTCTATGGACACATTGTTTGAGAAGTTGAGGTAATTGACAATGATAGGCGACCATCAGTATTGGGATAACATCTTCTACAATAGCCTTGCTGACCAAGTTGAGAAGTCGACGCTGCAATTTAACATCGATATATTATCCCTGGTTGTGAATGAAGGTTATTTTGCAGGAAAATAGTCTAGGAAAAGATGCACTTACACTACATGCTTAAGTTAGAAATTTAAAGACGAAAAGAGGTTAAGCTTTTACACCATTACACACTTCTTTTCATGATAAGATCTCAAAAAAAAAAAAAAAAATTGAAACGATTGCCTGATTTGTTGTTTGTGTCATAAATAAGGTTCTCCTCAAAACAGTTTCCAGATGAAAGAGTTGTTCCTGAAATCATACCCCCTTGCCAAAATGCAGCGTACATCACGTTATTGCATTAATATATAACGAAGCAGCATACAAAATACACTAAAAAAAACAAGTTCTTTAATTGTTTAATCTACCCGTAGCAGTCTAGTCATTGCTATTATTATTGCTATTAGCAATGTAAATGTTAACTCCAGTCCACTGATTAGTTCATTGTCCACAAAATGCATCTATTTGAATGTACAATCGCAGCCACTTATATTGTTAATTTGCATACAAATCCATTCCCACGCTAATGCCGAGTTTGGCTTTTGGGTGGCTTTGAATGCATATTTAGTCGAGCCCTTGCCTCATTGCATCATTTAGAAAGCAGAGAAAGTTTCATTTCACTTCAAAGCAACTATGACTTGAAAATAGCTGAATAATCATTATCCGAGCAAATAACTATAGAAGCACGATTACAAATATACACTTCATAATCTAGAAGTGAGGGGCACAAAAGAGTTTATGAACAGAGATCAATATTACATCCGTCACATGGAAATGCCAAGAGGTAATCAACTAGAACCCGATAGGTTACCTGAAAAAGTGAGACCAGTTCCGAAACTTGAAAAACAGTGGATGCATACATCAATTCCACAGCAAAGTTGATGGCAGGTCTGCAGGCATCATGGGTGCATATGTTATCAACGCACGTAGACACCGCTGGTGGAGATGACCTTAGCTTTCCTGTGTATAAGTAGCTCAAGAAAATAAGAAAAGCCTCATATCCAACTTGGCCATATGGCAACAGGTCCGTCATAAAGTACTTCGGCTTGCTTTCCTTCCCAATGGATCCCTTGTCTTTTCCAAATCGATCACAAAAAAATTTACTCCTAGCAGCTAATATACATCGGTGAACACCAACAGTAGTGCCTTCAACTACAATATCCGCATCACTGAAATCACTATTGGAATCACATAAAAGTTGCTCCAAATTAATGCTTAGCTTACTTAAGCTGATGATATCGAGATTGAACCCCATCTCAGAGCCTCCAAGGGCATCTTTATTATTAATAGAGCCATTAGATACATGAGAAAATGACGTGAAACTAATCGATGAGGACAGTTCAGCTGGACTCGCCATTAATACTATATAAGCATCAAAACCCTACCTCTGAGGGCCAAATTCATTCATATTTATCCCTCTTAACAAAATCAAAATCCAAATATATCAAAGCCCAATTATACGACCCATAAGGATTAAGCACGAGGATATGACCATATAGATACTGTCATTTAAAATTAGCAAAATTCACATAAGCGTAGGTAGACTGCAGAATTTGAAGGAACACAAATTGCTCTCCTTAAATCCAAAATTCCAATACAAAATCTTGTTTATCTCAAAATTTTCACCAACCCATAAAATATTTCAGATAACTATCTCAATAGGCACAACAAAGAAAGAAACAAACAACCATCTGAACAAGAACAGAAACTGCAAAAGAAGAGGAAAACCAGCGTAATCCCTGAATAAGGTGATGGCTAAAAAATCCAATGAATTACCTAACTTTAATTTGCAAGAGACTGAAATGAATAGAGAATTTACAGCAACAGAGCAATTAATCAAGCATCGAAGTAGATCCAAAGAAAAGACATGAAAAGAGCAGAAGCTTAGAATTCATCAAACTTAGAAATCAAGCAGGTCCCACACGGCAAAAATAGTCAATGGTAAATGAATTGTTTTTGTAATGTAAAATCTCGCTTGCTTTTATTTTTCGTTATTATTATATAATGAACTTTGTAATCAACAAATATTAATTATTCATATTTAAATTATTATTTACTTAAGAATATATTAAAAAAAATTATTTAAAGTCATCAAGCTTTTTACTTCTTTTAAAGTAAAATACAACTGTCAATTAATAAATTATTTTTTATTAATAAAGTAATAATTTTTATCGATTTGAACATTATTATTTTTAAAATATTGTAATTTTTTTAATTTGAAATTGTGGGTTTAAGAAAAATTGATAATATTTGTATCGAAAATGGTGTACCAAAAATATTATACCCTCTCACATGCGGGCGAGGCCGTGTAAATAAAAAAATTATCAAATGTTGTGGTTCACACACCCTATTGTGAATATAGGTAAAAATAATGTAAAAAAAAAGGTATACATGTAACATTGTTCTGAGAAAAAAAAAAAGACGAAATTGTGTGGCCCAAAGAGGGTGTGATTTTGTCGGTAGTTGATTTGGTAAGGAGATTGGAAGGAAGCATGATACATAAATGAATAATGAATACTACATGTGTTGGTTAAAGTGCTGAAGTCGTTCGTATGACGTTACGAATGATGTCAGTCTCCCATGTTGTCTTCTGCTCACGTTTTACATGCCGTCACCTTTTCATTTATTTACTTTTATATTATTTTATTCAAAATTATCACAATTTACTTTACTACAAAATGCAACAGAATAGATGAAATTAAAGCATCCGAAACCAATCTAAAATTTCATTTTAATACGAAAATAAAATTTCAAAGAATCCAAAAGATTTAAAAAATTAGATCCATGCTCATCTTTACTTTCTTCCATACAGCACCGTTGGGAAAATCATTGCTATTACACATCATGAGTTTGAAAAGAAACCAATAAACAAAGGATTAAGAACATCAACAAAATCGCTTCCACTTGAATGAAGTTGGAAAAAATCCGGAAACAAATAATAATCAACATTTTCAATTGATTCTCCAAAAAAAAGATTTGATACAAAAGCCACGAACCAAAACCAGGAAATAAATAATCAATAACTTCATAGAAAAATCAAAAGGCTCAAATACGATATCGTTGTCTTCAAACGATATTTGCCCATCTCGATGAATTTGATGCTTAAAGGGTTTCTTGACAAATGGTTTGTAAGATTTTATCAAGCTCTATAATAGAAAAAACATTTGTTCTTTAGAAAGTTTCAACTCTATCCTACTCGAAGTAGATATTACTAAATCTCTATTTAGAGGTTTAGTTAAAACATCCGTTATATTCTTTATTGACTTAACATAATTTAGGAAAATTATTTTACTCTTAATTAGTTTACTTATGTAGTCATGTCTTAAACTTATATGTCTAGATTTTTCATTACAGATGACTTAGTATCTCATTAAATATAGCTAGTCAACAATCGATTCATTTGATATATACAAATTGCCACCCAGTAAGAAATCTTCTTACAAAATCATATGCTTCTCACTAGTTTTATGTAAAGTTTTATCAATTTACAATTACGGTTGGAGGATTTCTATTAAACACTACACAAGTCAATCATGTTTACTAGTGGATTTCAGAATTATGGGTATTCAATATTTTATTGAACATCATAATGCATTTCAACTTTATGAATATTCTTCAAATATTTTATTTTATTATTTTTTTTTTTTTTGCATACCATAATTAGCTTTCAACCCATCGCATCCATTTTAGAGTTAGTGTGCATCATACTTATAATTATATAAGGGTTCTCTATCTTTTTCACTTCATAGACATTTTCTATGACTAAAAGGTATAGGGAAATGTAACTTTTAAACTAAGTTATCCTCACAATTTCTTAATTAGGAATAAATATGCAATCTAATAAAGGTGCATCCACAAATTTTGAACTTTTCTCATATAAGTTCATAAACATTAATGTTAATCCCCACATTTTGGGTTATACTTGAACTTAGAGTTCATCAACTGTTTTATAGTTCAATTCATTATCAAATAGATAATGTCCTAATTGAGTGCTAAGTGAAAGCCTAAATACTTTCAAAATAGTGTTCGTCAATCCACAACATACTTCAATTGCACACAATATACTGCAATCCAACTATATTTTATTTGATTACACACAATTTGATCAAGATCAGCACATAGACCAAAAATGTTTTTTCAAACGTAAACCAACTTAATTGGTTTCACATATTTAAATGTAGTAGTATA
Organism: Fraxinus xanthoxyloides; assembly: GCA_903798325.1. Taxonomy (NCBI): domain Eukaryota; kingdom Viridiplantae; phylum Streptophyta; class Magnoliopsida; order Lamiales; family Oleaceae; genus Fraxinus; species Fraxinus xanthoxyloides. The sequence continues at coordinate 6,591 of CAIGRL010111842.1, forward strand.
GTACAATAAAAATGACCAAGTATCTTGATTCACAAGAATTGCATTTTCTCCATATATATGCAATTATCATATTTATGACATTTCACAAGATAGTATTATTTCATGTCAAATCATGTGTATCTATTCACCCTATTTACCGTACTCTTATGCAAAAATAATATTACATAAATCATCTCATCTAATTTTATCAAATTAATTGGGGCTATCATTATTAACCAAAGTTAATATTATCTCAAAAAGACATGAAATCAACCTACTAATTCACCAAGTCATTCGTTGTCTGACTTGTATTAATCTCGACAATATCAAAATCATCATAATCAAAGTGAAGGAATAGCAACTTATATTCCAAACATTTATACATATATTGTATAAGTTTATTCCATCTTAATCAACACACATTGACTAGGAATATCATTTATTCATGGATGTTGATTGCACTTTCACATTACTAGAAATGTTGCAATCTTATTTTCTTAAGAATAGCCAATATATGTACCAACAGATATACATGTTGCTTGATAAAAGAAAATATATCACACACGTTGTTGCTATACAAAATTCATATTGAAACTCATATGACTTCCTTTTCAAAGTCACATACTTTCAACAATATAAAACACATTTGCAAGCACAGATTCATGAAAATGAATTATGAACAAATGAAAATAAATTCATAATTCTAAACATGCAATTATCTCTCATAAAAAAACTATTGAATAAAATCCGCGAATGTACCACAATACACTTCCATGTTATAGAGTCACTATCTATTATGTACATTTAATCACTACTATACACATATTCATTACTCATGAACATAAATATTATTTTAACGCCTCATTCAACAAATTGATGAAACATGAGTTTTTCTAATTCCAATGTTGCAATGGAACATTTTTATCATATTCATGATACATCAAAAGTATGATTTAAATTTATTCATGAAATATCATGATCCTTATTGCAAATGTAATTCAATATGCACACGAGCTTCATCAACATATTTTCATCATTTGATTTCATGTATAGAGTATAGTGCTTAGATTCCAATACATGACACTCTATGTATGTATCTCAACTTCAACATAATATGTTTATGCACAATAAACAAAAATCCATCTTAAAAATGTTGAAGATATCATACTGATAATACGCATATTATATTCATCTCAATACGTATCATTTATACTTCATGAAATCGAAATTAAAATTCGACTTACCGAAATAGTTAAGAAGATAAGGAAATAATTTACCAGATTTCATCACTTCATTGAAGCCTTGGTGATTACATTCTCTATCGCATAATTATTGTTTGAGATTATTGGAAAAAAAATCATCATTCTTCCACGCAAAGGGTTGAAGAAGAAACCAATGAACAAATGATCAAGAACATTAACGAAATCGCTTTCGCTTGAATGAAGTTGGCGAAATCTAGAACTAAATAATCATCAACATCTATAATTGATTCTCCCTAAGAAAAATTGAGACGAAAGTCACGAACCAAAACCAAGAAATAAATGTTCAACAACTTCATAGAAGAATTCAACCACGAAGATCGCTACCCTCAACGGATATTTGCCCCCTCTCGATGAATTTGGTGCTTAAAGGGTTTCCCGACAAATGGGTTGTAGGATTTATGAAGTCTTACTATAGAAAAACACTTAACACTTTTATTTTTTTACCAAAACTTTAAGAACACAAAGATGTATTTGAATATGGATGAACGATTGATTCTTTGATTTTTATTATTTTTTTCATGGAATGATTTTATCTCAATAATGGATTTAATAATGTTTCCAATATTTTTGTATTGATTTCATGTTATCTATTTATAGATAACCATCAATACTTATGAAATAGCGCCAAAAACCTTAAAAAGTTTGCAACTTTTCACAAATAACCACCAAAAATTCAAACAAGAATAGTAGTCCAACAGTCATATATTTCTTTTATGCGACCCGCATAGAACAATTCCTTGCGGTCGCATAAAAGAAATGCATGTCGAGGCTGGAATCCTTGCATGGGTGTATGCGACCGCATACCCTTTGATCTATGTAGTTGCATGGATTAAAGTTTTGGCTACCAATTTTATTTTTCATTCTAATTCCAATTTTATTGGTTTTGAACAACAATTCCAATAGTATGTTCAGCTCATATTCATGATGGTTATAAGTATTGTGTATGTATAGATTAAAATTTAAATTTAAATCTTGAATTTGAATTTTTGTCATACTTTGGTAATATTTTTTGTTCAGCCAGGATTCCTAGAAAAGTTGTCTAGTCTAAGTTGTTTTCTTCTCGTTATCAGTCATTGGTGATTGGTAAGAAGTTGGTTATTTTAAAATATTTGGGATGGTAGGTGGCACATATAAAAAATTTGGATTTAATTTATAAAAAAAAAAGTTCGGGTACTGAAATTGCAACCATTCCTCATTAATTTTGGCATTTTTGTTTACCCTTTTTGACGAAAAATCTAACAAATCTTGACGGCGTGGGTTTTTTGCGTAAACATTTTCAGACATGGGGTTTTCTACAATTGGAAACGTTTATTGAAGGTTTGTTGCTATGAATCATTAAATAAAATAATTTTACTCAATGACTTTTTCATGTTTTTTAATCATGTATTTTTAAAAACATATAATTTTTCAAAAAAAAAATCTATCATTTAGATGATGATGATAGTAGTAGTAGTAGTAGTAGTAGTAGTAATAGTAGAAAGATATTCTTATTTTATTGGGAAAAATTCATTTTTAAAAATTAAACTATGACCCATTTAAAAATTAAGAAAAAATGTTTATTATTTCAAATATCATATATTAAAAAAAATTATTTATAAAATAATAAATATAAATATATTATGATCACAGTTATATGTTTATAGATCACAATTTATTTCTCGAACACGTACCACCACACCATCACCGCACAACGCACACCATTACTACACCTACCACGCACAGCCTCTCACATCGCACCCACGTCACACCACTACCACACTGCACAAGAAATTATTGGCCACCATAACACATGCCTCCATCGGCCATGGAACAGATCAAAATCAGAATAAAAAAAATGCGACAAATGAGCCCCATCCCAGTCATATCGTCTTTGCATCCTCTTCGCAGTTGAGTGACGTCGCATCCCTTCACAATCGAGCGAAGTCACTAGCATTTATCCCAAGATCAACCATCACAATCCGCTTTTCACGATGGTGGCATGTTGGCTATGTGCCACCAAAAGTCTGGAGAATGTGATGAGAGAAAGTGAGAGGAGAGTGAAGAGAGAAATAATAGATTAAGGGTATGTTTGGGTCGGATTGAAATCTGATTTTAATTTAAGTCAAACAATTAATGATTTATTTAATTTTATAATATTATTATTAATATTTAAAAATTATATTATCATCTAATTTTTGTATAAAAAATTTTAAATTTGAATTTTGAAATTGAAACTTAAAAATTTTAGTTGGGTGTAATTTTCACTATTTTATTTTTAGACCAACTTGACAAGAAACCCTTTCTCTTAATCTGCGGTTTATTATTAGAAAATATATATGAAACGGATCCAAAATATTATATTATTATTAATAACTAAAAAATAAATAAAACTAAGAAAAAGTGGCAGAATAGTAGTAAAGAGTAATACTAATACTATGCTTCTATTTGGTGGAGAATTTAAATCAATTTTTTTGTAGACTTTGATAAAAGTTGATTAAGCCTCTGTTTGAAACCCATTTTGAGGAGAACAGAAATTATGGAATAGTGATTGATGTGAGAATGTATAGTGGAAAAGTGATAGAAAAGTTTTTGATTTGTGTGTAATATTATTTTATATGTGGTTGAAATGAAGAATGAAAATGAAAATGAAAAAAAAAATTAATGAGTATCAAACGGGAGCTAAATGTGTAATTAAAAAGTTGTGGACCCCACGAAATATGTAATTAAAATTAATTTTTTACTCTGAGTTATATTAAAATTTGGATTTTATTCCCTATCAAATAGGGGCTATGTCTAACTTCTAAAAAATAAATAAAATAGCAACAATATATAAATAAATATTATATACACAAATATTTAAATAATAAGTGAACCTGTAATTAAAATTAATGTTTAACTTAGATTTCATGTCATAAGAAACGTTATCCAGAAAAGCAACAATTCACCACAATGACTGGTAATGTTATTAATCCAATATAACTTTTAAAACTATGCTCCAAGTTGGAGTTTTACAACATCAACGATCCTTGGGGCGCTAGACATATGAGAGTGGGTATCAATGGCTGGATCCTCGTGTGATGGAAATGTTTGTGAAGTAGGGTGGTGGGTTAATTACCCCATTAGTCACTGAACTTTACCAAAGTTTTCCACCAGGTCACTAAACTTCAAAAGTTATGTGATTAGTCACTAAACTTCCCAAATTGTAATCCCATCCATCACTTATTGAAGGGCTGTTAGAAAATTGAACGGGATTGATGATGTGGATAACAGAATTGATTAGGTGGCATGTTTGTGGGAGTAAATAATCCCAGGTAAGGTGTTACTGCTGATGTGGAATTATTAAGGACTTAAAACACGATTTCAACTTAAAAAAATTGAGATTAAAATACAATTGCAAGCTACTTCTACCCCTACAACCCCAAAATCCCAATTCCCCCAAATTGAATCCCTAATTCCCCATTGTCGGTCGACACTAAGAACTAGTGTAGCCACCGACCACCTGAATTCCGTCACCACAACCGGAATTGGACTACCTTATTTAATAGTATAATCTATGAATAAGATGAGCAAAAGATATCATGGAATTGGACTACCTTATTTTGTAAAAATTAAGATTAAACATGATATTAGTTGAATTAAGATAGCTTATTGTAAGTATTAAAAAGTTTAATTATTATACGAAACTCGAGAACCGAACCCAAGTCAACCCAACCCAAACGGTTCCCTAATTAAATTTGGATCCGACAATTTCATTTACTAAATACTTGAAAATTTCGGATTCGGTCCATTTTGGTTCTTCCTTATGGAAGGTCGATTTCTCATGGATGAGGTGAGGCCGGTGGGAACTCTGTAAAGGATCTTCTAACAGAGTCTTCAATGAATGATTAAAGTGATAATTCATTGCAACAGTAATCACCAAGTCAGAAGGTCAAGTCTAACGCTCCATGCGTCAGGTTTAGGGCAGGAAAAAGGTTTATAACATTAAATGTGTTTGATTGGTTGATGTCTATGATAAGAGGCATCGATCGTTTGGATGAGGCCATGTGTCTATTTATCAACAGTTCATGCTCATCTCCTTTTGATTGATTGATGCTTATGATAAGAGGCATCGACCGCTTGGATGAGGCCACGTGTTTATTTATCAACAGTTCATGATCATCTCCTTCTGCTATAAAAGCTCACATTTTGTGTCATCTACATTTAATGCAAGTTTAGACTTTAAAAGCTATGACCTTGCTTCCTATATTTCTTACATACTCTCCCAATGCAGAACCCCTTCTTATATAAGCAGCTCACGTCTAAAACATGCCTCACATTCAAATACTTGTATCATTAATTGACTTGACCGTCAAAGTGCACGCGATCGTCTCCCCTACCACTAAAGTTAGCCACTTGTGGCTAACGATTTGTCTTAATGTGCGAAGCATGCATACGTGAACATGAGAGACATTAGGATCTATTGGCCACATCCCCTTACAAAAAATGAGGCCAACAATATCTATTTGGTGAGCACGTCCAGCAATAGTGCCAGTGAATATTATTGGGAGTGAACTAAAAGAGAGCTAGTTAGTACGCTTATCACTCAAAGAGTTAGTCCGGAGCTGTAAAGAGTGGTTGACGTTAGGGTTGGAATTTTGGGAAATTTCTTGAGTTCAGATTAGCTAATTAATGCATGGGTTGGTGACTCTAGGATAAGGATCCCACAGCCAAGATATTAAGACTCGAAATTCCATCTTACAATATCAACCTCGTTAAGAGGGGCAAATCAAGCCCTTATATATTGGTTAGTGTTTTTTATATTTATGCGATGTAGGATTCATCATTTAACATGTTCCCGTAAAATGATGGCTTGTTTGAGAACTCCAATCTTGAAATCCATTTACTCATTTGAGTCATATTCGAATTGAATTGTTTATTTGAGATTAATGGACTCTGTCTGATACCATATTAAAATTTTGGATTTTATATTAAAATATTAACATTGTTAAGATGAGCAACATAATTTCTTATAAGTTAGTTTATATTTTCATCTTTTTTGGATGTGAAATATACCCTTAAATGCCCTTGCAAAATGGTGGCTCATTTCATATACTCGTTTGAATTTTAATCAGACTAAATTGTTCATTGGAGCTGAATTAGCTCTCATACCATATTAAGGCTTAAGAGCCATTAAAATGCTAACATTGGTAAGAGGAACAACTTAAGCCCTTATATGTTGGTTAATGGTCTTATGTTTATTCGATAAGAGATTTTTCTCTCAACAAGTGAAGCCATGTGATAAGACTATAGACATGGGCATTAAGTTGTGTATGCAGTTGGATCCAATTATGTAGACTGGTGAGGGAGAGACCTTGTGTTCTTATTTGGCCTATCACAAGTCACTTAAAAGCTATGTATAGGAATAAGTGGAAACGTGAAGGGTTCTCGATGCGGTTTCTACAATGTATAATCGACGAGCACCATGAATTTCCTAACTTGGATCATTCACGGAAAGGAGACTCTTGCACATTTTTGGTGAATGAGAAAATAATTTAAATATTAAACTTGGGTTCAATAATTGCTTCTTGTTGGATTTTTGGGGGTTATGGTAGGATGAGTAGGAAGTTGCGATAGATTCCTACTCAAAAAGAACGTGCTGATGTAATTGTGAGTCAATCGAATATGTGGTTTATCGTTTCACTTACTTCTATGGTAACCCATGTTTGGAGTAACGTCACTTTTCTTGGAATTCCTTATGGCATTTGCGAAGACTAAATAGGTTTCCGAAGGGTACTTTTATGAAATCATAGATTTCTCAAACAAAAATGTTTGAATTTTGTCATATTAAATTCACATTGAATGGCAAACATTGAGATTTGTACAAGAATAATGCTATTTAAGTAATAATTATTATATTCTATGTAATTGTGAGTTTCTTGAAGCACAGGTATCACTTTCCCTAAATTGGTGATCATCACCTCTTGTGATGAATAGCATTACTTATTTGAACAATAACATTTTGTTACGAATTAATCTATCAAGGTATGAACTTGGAACATTTGATAGAAAAATGAAAAGGA
>CAIGRL010111853.1:2169-12673 GCA_903798325.1 Fraxinus xanthoxyloides
ATATGCAATTTACTTATTTTTTAACTTTTATCAATAAGGAAAATTTGCATAGCCAAACATGCTCTATTCTATTCACATAATTTGAATGTGGGAGTGCATTTTAGAGGCCATGAACAATCATGATTGGCTGTAGTTTTTGTCAATGTACACACCGGCTCAATGGATCATGTTGGGTTTGTAATTGAGTAATCGTGGGCCCCAATCCATTGCACGTGCACCATGCACACGCACTACATTATGGAAAAACAAAAAATTATTCCTCCTTTCCGTGTCCCCTCTTTGCCTTTCTTGGTCTGTACGGTTCTCATTCGCTTTCCGAACTTTATTTATTTCAAATACCTACCTACTTTGTAATGAGGGAAAGTTCGGCTAAAGTTTGGTTGACTTATAAGTAATTATAAATTTTGAATAAAAGATAATCGAGTATATTCTTCGATTCGATACATTCAACTTTATATTCAAGATGAAGATAATCCCATAATTCGTTAGCAAAGTTCAAATTTTGAACATTTTTACTCGAGGCATGCAAAAACATTATTAAATCGAGTACTGAAAAATAATAAGATTTGTTCATCTTATCAAATTGTATCTGGTTTAATAAACATAATACTTGATTTCATACCATAGGAGTTATACAAATAACACCGAATTTAACGGAATTAAGACTAAAACGATCGATAATGCTGTCTTATTGTCATGATTAAATGGTTTAATGTTGGGAATATAGAATTGATTAAAAATATAATATTAGAAGCAAAGATGATGACAATAAAGCCAAAAAACTTGCAAAGTTGACAGTTGCAATTTTTTGGTCGGTTTTTAACGAGGAACATCAACATCAAACCATATAAAGCAAATAAAACAATCAAAGGCATTAAACTTTTGCTTCAAAAGTTGTAGAATTGATACCAAAATTGTTCTCTTTTTGGCGGTGCTTTAGGGAACTACTACTTCTAATTTAAACTAAGTGCTTATGAAATATGTCCTCGTTAGATAGGTGCATTGTATCGTAATTGTGTAAGACAATTTTTTCACGAATCTAGGAACTCATCGTCACACCTGGCATGACAAAGTTGCTAACAGTTTAAAATTTGACTTATATTACAGTAAAATGCATTAATGATGTCATCATATATAAATATAGTTGCAGCATCGTGCTTAAAGTGTTGTGTGCGCCGTAGCTTTATGCTTGTCGGCCTATGCGAGAGGGATGACTGCTTCCTTGGCTGCACATGGGATTCGTGTCAAATTAAAGAGTGAACTAATATTTGCACAAGTAACCAATTTAGTCCTCGCCCTAATTTGTTTTATTAATTATATTCGTACCTAAGTGGTGCGAGATTCTTCTTAATATGTTATCTTAAGACGGTGAATTATTTGAGAACACAAATCTTAAAATACATAGGGCCTAAATGAATATGAAATTTAGGGTCCATTTTTTCTAGAAAAACTTTCGGAGGAAATTATCTTAGGCCAGTTTCTTGTAATCACAAAAAAGCACTTTTAGAAAAATTATTGAAAGAAATTCAAAAGTAACTTTTTAATCTCGTAATTTTTGACTTTTCAAAAATATTGTTAGACGGGACCCTTAAAAAGATGTAAGTGAAATAAAATAAGCTTGAACTCATTTATCACGTGATTGAAGCTTGATCAATGCATCAGTCTAATGAGATTATATTGCTTAGGTATGTCGATTAAAGGGATTAAGCTAATTTAATGTCTATATCAAGCATTTAATTCGTAAATAAAAAGTAATTAGTTTACAAAAATATATTGTTCAAAAGCAACTCTTTAACTTTACGGGTTGTATTTTTGAAGAAATTACAACTATAATGAGTCTGACTAGTAAAGACGTAAACAATTAAGGGCATGTTCGTCGTGTTTAAAATTCAATTAAAATTGAAAATATAGTCGTTATTGAGTCTCACTAGTCTAATAAAAGTCAACAATAACGACTAATTTTTTAATTTTAATCTCTACCGAACACGCCCTTAATCAAGTAAAGCTTATTTGAACAATAAATATAATATTTGAATAAATTTGCTGAAGAAAATATAACTATGAAGACGTAAATAACTAAGTCAAATGATACTTATTTGAATAAATTATGTAATTTGTTGAGAAATCATGTTGCAAATTAATATGTATTCTATTGAGAACGCACTTGTCTATGAGTTTGACTCAATCAAATTTAGGACACGTTTGGTAATGTTTCTGCTTCTAATAAAATAACTTACCGAAAAAATCATTTTAGGGCTCGTTTAATAGGACTTCTATTTTTGTTTCTTCTAGAAAATCTTTCTTACTTTTAAGTAGATTTTAAGCTTTTAAAAGTCCTATCGAATGTGCCGTTCATTGTAAGAAACTCGAAAATGGTCAGAACAAGATTTATTATTTGTTATTAATTTCTTAAATTGGGACATAATTTTCTTAAGTTAATTAGGTAGGAGTGCACCACTGTATATAAAATACACAAACTCTACAAAGGATGATTAAACATTAAAACTGACAACTGCAAGAATATTTTCAACACAAAATGACTGCAGAGTTCATGCCTGTGTACTTGGCACTTTTCTTTGGATTATCTTATTCTCTTAAACTTTTATGGATCTCCATTTTTAAACAAAAGTCTACAGATTTGCAGTTGCCTAAGGGGAACATGGGGTGGCCATTAGTCGGAGAAACACTCGCTTTTCTTAAGCCTCATAAATCGAACTCCATTAGCAACTTTTTACAAGAACATTGTTCCAGGTATGACTCGTTTGAGCTTCAGACGAATTGAATTGTTCATTTGAGTACGAGTTTGATTATCATATTTATGCAGATATGGCAAAGTTTTCAAATCCCATCTTTTTGGTACTCCAACAATAGTTTCATGTGATCTTGAACTGAATATATTCATTCTTCAAAATGAAGAGAGGCTATTTCAGAGCAGTTATCCTAAACCAGTACATGATATTCTTGGAAAATTATCAATGATGCTTATATCAGGAGAACTACACAAAAAGTTAAGAAGCATTGCAATTAGTTTTATTAATGTTTCCAAGTCAAGCCATGAATTTCTTCATTATGTGGAGAAGTTGTCGGTCTCGTTGATCGGATCCTGGAAAGAAGAAAAGCGGATTCTCTTCTTTAAAGAGGCCAAAGAGGTAAAAATACCTTCTTTTTGCTTCTTTTCAAGAACAAATAGTGGATATTAATCCGATTAAATTAATGCAGTTTACGTTTTATCTGATGCTGAAAATTCTGCTTAATATGGAGCCTGAAAATCCTCTTGCTGTGAGAATTTTTGAGGATTTTCTTACCTTTATGAAAGGGTTTGTTTCTCTTCCTCTATATATTCCAGGGACTGCTTATGCCAAGGCTGTCAAGGTAATTATAATGATAATCTACATTTTTTCTTTTGAATTATAAGTTGATCTGTAGCTGAAATATTTATTTTATTTAGTTTAACTCTGTCCGGTTTTTGCTTTTCTTTCAGGCTAGAACAAGAATTTCATCAACTTTAATGGAAGTGATAAAAGAGAGGAAAAAAATTGGCGCAGGGCAAGCTAATGCAGACTTTTTAGATGAAATCTTGATGAAAGAATGTTTAAATGATGAGGAAAGAGTGAGTGTTTTGCTGGACCTTCTTCTAGCTGGTTATGAAACCACTTCGGGACTTATGGCCCTCGTCGTGTACTTTCTCGCACAAGCTCCATTCGCCCTTCAACAACTCAAGGTATGTTTATATGCACGCATGCAAGCACTATGTGGGGTCCATTTGTAAAGAACGCCTCTTTTGGATCGTCAAGTCATCAAGTCGACTTCTCACCAATTCGCATCCAAAGAGTCGATCACTAAGTGGATTCGCTCGCCCATTCGCCCATCAATTCTTTCAATGTTGGACTACATTGGTTGGATTGGACAGATGTAACTGAAAAATTACTTATCGAAATCGTATCTTTGTGGTTTTTTAGGAAGAACACCAAACCATAAGAAAAAGAAAGAAGGATGGAGAGGCATTAAATTGGGAAGACTACAAGGAAATGGAGTTCACTTCTCATGTAAGTTATACCAATATTCTTAATTTCATCAAACAACATTATAATGTACGTGTGTTTTTTTTTTCTAATAGGTATAATCTAATGAGTATTTGGGATTAATAGGTAATTAATGAAGCTTTGCGTTGTGGAAATCTAGTCAAATTTGTGCATAGGAAAGCTGTCAAAGATGTCGAATTTAAAGGTTCTTCACTACACTAAATTATAATTTGAAAAATGCTTTTCATTTTTGCTTATATTTTTCTTACATTTTTGCTTATTATTAATTTGCAGGTTATCTGATTCCGGCGGGGTGGCAAGTTCTCCCCATCTTCTCTGCAACACATCTTGACCCAACTCTTCATCACAATCCTTTCGAGTTCAATCCTCAGAGATGGACAGTACGTAATTACATATATATTTAATATAATTTGCACCACTACCTTGATTATAAAGTTAGTGCATATTTGGCAAAGTTTAAAATTATGATTTAAGCAGTTCAAACACTTTTTATTTATACATTGGACTGTCGTGTCAACTTCGACCAAATATTCGTACTTGATCCTATATTCAAATTATGAAAATAAATGAACTAACTTATTCTACTAATCGAGTAGATCGTCGATGTATATATTTGAAATCTCCAAACTAATTTTGGGTGAATAAGAAATTTCGATCTAAAATTTGAAGAAAGAGAGGAAATTGGCTGAAAATTTGTCCAATTTTATCGCTGGCCTGGCGCTTTAGCGGAGAGGCTGTCACTCGAACGACAGGCGAGTGACAAAGTCTATGTTTCTGATGCAAGAGCGACATGCTAGCGACAACAAATGTTGTTGAGTTTGGAACGCGACACTTCACTCACAACCTTTCCTCATCTATAAATTAAACACTTGGGACGTTCATTTATTTATCCCAATGATATACAATCATAGAATAACTTCGTCTATTTTCTAGTCAAAATTCTGCATAAAAGCTGTTTTTCCATTTTCATAAGAAGTACAAAGACCAATCTTCGGTTCGTTATGTTTTGAAGCGCTACTAGCACAAGAAAATTGTCGTAGTATTTTGGGAGTCGATTGCCACATCCGTGGCCAAAAAGTTTAACTCTTGCCACGACTTCGTATACATTTGATTTACTTTGACATTTTTTTTCATTTTATGTTTTTCCCTCATATCCTTATCGTTACTCTGTCCAATTTTTGGTAAGATTGATAAGTTGTTTTTGGTTTTCACTCAAATCCATCATATTGTTCAACACTTATAAATACTATTTATTTATTATTACACATCACGCGTAATCAACGACTTATAATCACTTTTTGTTTCTAATATGTTTCCATGCATGTAAGGATCCCGCAACAAGTAGAAAAGTGACGCCATTTGGTGGCGGATTGCGGCATTGTCCGGGGACGGAACTAGGTAAACTAGAGACGGCATTCTTTCTACACCATTTTGTGCATAATTTTAGGTACGTATTTCTTAATCCGTCAATTCTATTCAACTTAGCCATTATTTGGAAAGTTTATAAATGATTTTATAAGTAAAAGAAATAATAGTAGATCCCACAAAATGAGTGGATAACGGGTAATAATTACGAATATTTAATTGAAATTATTGTTTAACTAAATTTATAAATTGTTATATGAAGGTGTAATCTTGTCAAAATTTATATTTTTCGTTTACAATAACAACTAATACAAAATCTGTCTGAAGGTGGAAAGTGAAAGAAGAAGATTATCCAATGTCGTGCCCCTACATGGAATTCAAAGAGGGTTTGGAACTGGAGTTGGAGCTAGTTGAGAAGAATAAAGGCTGATGCCATTTAAAATTTTTGTATATAAATTAATCAATGTAGAAATAAGTAAAAAAAATTGGAATAGCTTATTCTATGTACCTTAATTATTATGGGCGCCTAATGAATGAAATTTTCAATTATAATTCATGTACTGTGGTCAACACTATGATAGTTTACTTATTTTTATTTGCTAATTGTTTACTTTTTTTATTATCTGCTTAATTATTTTAATATGCGCGCCACAAAATAGTCCCATGAATTCATTAAAAATGGAAGTTGAATGATATGAATGTGGGGCCTGTGGCAAAGCCGCACAAGAATAGTGTATGTATTTAGAAAAATACTTCTTTTTTATTTTAGTTAAGATTATCATTAGGAGTGTTGAATTGCTTCGTTGGCTCCAGCGACTTGTGACTTGGTTCGAAAAAGCTCGAGTCGACCGGCTCATGGCTCGATTCAACCGAGCATAGGCTTTGGCCGATGTCCCCTAATGAGCTCAAGCTTGCCCGATGAGCCACATAGATTTTTCGCACATGACGAATTGATCCTTAAAAAAATTAATTAATTAATTAAAATATAAATTAAACACAAAAAGCAAGTTGCTGCCTTTGCAAGCAGCAACAAACTGCCTTACACTTGTCTGCCAAGTTAAAAAAAGTAAAATCGTGAGCCGACTCGGCTTGGCTCGATAAGACCCGAGGGCCGAGTCGTGCTTGAGTCGAGCCTAGACTTTTTGGTCGAGCAAAAGTTCGGCTCAACTCGACTCAAACAAAAAAAAACTCGAACCATTTTTTACTAGAGCGATCTCGAATTTTGAGTTTCGGCTCGCCTCGTTTACATCCCTAGTTATCATGATCAGATCAGATCATCCATGAATCGACTATTGACTTGAATCAAATTGCATCAATGTCCATTTCAATATTAAGCTACACTAAATTTTATACGCCTCCGCCTCATGTGAAGTTCTAGCCCCCTTCACGTAGAGGCCATGTGGAGACCAAGTATAAATGGACAAATTGACCATCAGAAAGCCTAGTGTGATAGGAGGAAGCTTAGCGACAAGTCTGGGGGCTTAAGCCGAAGCCAACGATGAGGTCTCGATCCAAGGGAAGGCTGAATCGATGAAATATTAATGATCGGAAGCACAAAGTTTGAGTTCAAACACACATGGATCGAAGCAAGTTGCCAGGCAACTCTCAAACCAACAAACTGGGGGCAGTGTGCTGTTACATGTATCTAGAGATTGTTTGGTGGGGATTAAAATTAAATTTTTAGTAGATTGTGATAAAAAAATTTAAAATGTGTGGTTGAAAAGTTGTGGGACCCATGAAAGATGTGGTTAATATTAATTGTTTGACTTTGATTTGAATTAAAATCGGATTTTATCCGGACCAAACATGGGCCTAGTGCCAAACTTCTCTTATTTATTTCCTTGATAAGGTATGTGTAAGCCCTCTAGTCAAGGTGTCACACATCATATTGTTCCGATTAAGAAAGACGAATGACCATATGGGACAAGGCGTGAAGAAGCAATCTTGTGTCATTGATAATTGTTATTGTATGCAAGTCTATAGGAGGTAGAAACAACATATCATAGAAAAATATCCTTGTTTACTTATTTAATATTTATTTTTTAAATATGAGATACATTAAAATAGAATATAGAAAAATTAATAGTCGAGGCAGGTTTGAGGTTGGGGACCTTGGGGTAGTGACCATGTGCCGCCATGACTCCTCAAGGGAGCGGGACCATTCGGGATGGGGCCGAGTAATTTTCTCACCCCTAAATTTAGATCCTATTTGATTTCAATTTTGTTTCGGAATAATAATTTTTTTTCAACTACTCATTTTTTAATAAAATAATATTACACTTAATCCAAAAAAATTTCATTTAATTTTAATCTACTCTTTCAAAATGCATCATACATAAAAAAAATAAATAGTAATGATAATAATAAATAAATAAAATTGGGCCCAAACGCCCTCAATAGAGATTTCAACAGTTTTTTGATTCGGATTCACGCAGCGTCCATCGTAGCGTCCCATTCCTTCTGTTCTCTCAGCTAAAAGCACACAACATATACATACAGCTTTTCCTTCTCTTCATTTTTGTCTTCACGAGCTTAATCGATCGCAGAAAATGTCGTATGACTATCTCTTCAAGTACATAATCATCGGAGACACTGGTAATTCTCCTTTCAGTTCTTTCTTTCATTTTTAATAAATAACCCTAGGTATTTATCGATACAGAGTAGTTAGACAGGTATATGATGCTTGATTTTTGGTGTAGGTGTGGGGAAATCTTGTCTTCTGTTACAGTTCACGGATAAGAGGTTCCAGCCAGTGCATGATCTCACAATCGGGGTGGAATTCGGGGCTCGTATGGTCACCATCGACGGCAGGCCCCTTAAGCTTCAGATTTGGGACACTGTAACTTACTAAGTGTCTCTTGTTTTTATCGTTTAATTTTTCTTTCTTGTTATTCTTAGTCGTTCGTTATTATTTACAGTTGGTTACATTAATATGTCCCTTCATCTGGGTTGTCTTATATTTTTTCTTTCAACTTTTGAATTTTTGGCATTTAGTTATGACCCGTGCAAAATTTAATTATATGCTTCTCCTGGCTCGATTGACCTCCAAGTGGAAGCGTAATAGATTATTCCGTTTCTGTATTTTTATGCTCAAAGAGGACCCTTTTGCCTGGATGTTAAGAATTAGCTTGATTCAATTTTGTATGTTTGGAGATGAGTTTTTTCAGTAACTGAGACTACAGTCCATCCCCAGACTCTCGTTGGTTTTGAGATGTTATGCTGTATGCCATGCCAACCGCAACAAAATCCCTTTGAATTTGCCTTGCTTTTTTTCCCAGGGAAGGGGAAAGGGTTACAGAAGTAAAGGATAGGTTGATATTGACAATCATTTGGTTGATTTTAACTCCACATTAATTCATTGTCCAAAAATAATTAGTAACCTTCAATGAAATTGTCATGATATGTTTATGCCATGCATCACAGAGTTGGGGAATGATTCACTCCACGGTCATGCTAATGTTGATCTGCTTTCGTTTTTGCTGAAACCTGCATCTTCCCTGAAGTTAAGCACCTGATGTACATTTTTATTCTACAACTGAATTTTGATGAGAATTTGGACATTTATTGGTGCACGGAGCATGTTATTGAAGGTCTCTACTATTATGTTTCATTAGCATTTTTTGTTGATTAGGAGGAGATATGTTTGTTCTGCTTTCTTATTACCATTGATTAGGAGTAGTAGTAATAAAGACTGTGAATGAGTGGAATAGTTTATCTTGGATTATGGAAAGAAATTAACTTTTCGAGTAATACTTTGCAAATGCCTTAACGAATGCATCACTGAGAAGTAAACTGAAGCAGTTGGTTTCTGCTATGATGGATGAGATTGAATCTTTGCAGAAGTAGAAGACACTGATATTGAGCGGTTTAATTATTGGAGTTAAATATAAACACATCATCTTGGAGATTGATCTAAGTCCGATGTTGTACAGCTGTGTTCGAAGGAATCAGTTTTGATGCTTGGTTCTCTGGTTATGAACTAGCTCTTCAGTTCTCGACTTTCTTGTTGGTCTCTTTTAATTCAATTGATGATTAAACTTTAGTGTAGATGAAATTGATTTTTTTCAGACTGCATATACAATTGGATGTTGAGGCTTTATTCTCCTACTTTTAACAAACTTAAGATTCCATCTAGATGCACATTTCTCTTGTATTCAGGTTTCAACATACCCATTTTCTATATTTATATATGCTCTTTTTTTTTATTTTCTCTTTTTTAATATGGGAATGATCAGTCAAGTCCTTTTACTGCCTGCAAAATTTCTGTGCATTTATTATTTTTAATTTTCTTTCTTCTGAACTTTTTGGAAACTTCACGCTTTCTATACTAATAATGAACTTCTAGTTGGGGAAGGCATTAGGGACACATTTAAAAAAAATTAATTGTAAGGGTCCGTTTGATTCACCATTTTTTTTTCTATGGAAAATGAATTCCAACTTCCACTTTTTGCATGTTTGATAAGCTTTTTTTCTAGGCAATTTGTTTTCTTGGTTCCAACTCTCACGTGCCACTTTCCACCTTTTATGGGAAAACAAATTCCCCCCATTTTTTTTTAATTTGCAATTGGAAAAATTTTTAGACACAATGGTAAAAAAAAAATTCACTTTTATTGACAATTTTCATACAAAACAAAGTCAAACGAATGGTATTCGGTATGATAATTTTTTCTTTTATTTTTTATTTTTTGGAACAAATTCTAGACCCAATGTTAGGAAAAATTATCAGTTTAATGGATAATTTCCATAAAAACGAAGTTAAACAGACACCAAACTTTCAACATTTTCCATGTGGGAAATTATACCAATCAAATACAATTAGTTACAATTCCCAGTAAAACAATTTTTAAGTAATTCAATTCCCTGTAGAACATTATCTTTTCACCAATTTTCCACATTTGCAATCAAACGGATCCTAAATAAGATGCTGATTTCTTGTGTTCTGCAAACCTTGCTTTTTATCCTATGTATTCAAAATTTAACTTATTTTTCTAATTCGATTATAGCTTTCAGTTGTCTGAATTTAGTCTAGTTTATTATACACTCTTCACAACACAAGTCAACCAAGTTCTCCTCTCTTTCAGGCTGGCCAAGAATCT
>CAIGRL010111856.1:0-12075 GCA_903798325.1 Fraxinus xanthoxyloides
AAAAATCGAAAACAGAAAATGGCAAAGAAAACCGACTCTAATGTTTTCATTTTCAAGAAATTAATGAGGTGGAATAACATACTGAATACTCGAGTTCTCCAAGCTCTTTTTTTGGCCATTTTGGAATATAATATGTGTACTAATATTACCATAAAAAATTTTATTTGATACACCAAGGTTTAATTGCGGCTAAATTCATCAATCTTTACTCATTGTAGCAATTATTTTCTTAGTTTTTTTTGTTAATTTTTTATCTTCAACCTTCCATTGATTACTATGTTTCGTTCTTCATTATGATTTTATATTAATTTTTTTTTCATGCTTTGAAATGATGAATAAAAATACCTTTTGTACTTTTTATTTATTTATTTTTAAATATGATGAAAAATATGTTGTTTTATACTATTTCAAAGGACTTTTAGACAAATAACTAATGAAAAGTTTGAGAATAAAAATAACATGAAAAATAGGTAAGAACATAAATGATATAATGAGCAAAAACTAACCTTAAATGTAATTAAAACTTGGTGGAAGAAATAAAAATTGTGGTGTGAATATAATTACCCATATATATATTATTAATATAGTAGGTTGATAAGGGCGTTTTTACACGTTTATTTCGGTTCACAAGTATGGATAATTGTCGATAAATATGCGGAATATAGCTTAATTGGGGGTAACTTATGTTTGCAGGACAATAATGATGATTGTGGTGGAAACTGGAAAAAAAATCGAGGAAAAAAAAGATAAAAAACGAAAGTTCAAGGACCAAATGACAATAACCAGAAGATAACCCGAAGCTCGACTCAAGGACATACACGAGCCAAGTTATAATTCGTGGGACACATGGATGATTGAAGAAAAAGAAGGACCAAAAGAGGCCAAAACAAGAGAGATTAAACTTGGAGGATCAAGATGAAGAACTTTGGAAGCTCCCTCTATCGTGCGGCTGCATGGTAGACTTAACCATGCAGTCGCGAATAGCCAGGTAGGGAATAAAGGGGGTCCATTCTTGTGAACCATGTAGCCACATGGTGGTTTCTGGGTGCGATTTTGCTGTTTTCCTTTTCTCATTCAATCTCTTTAGGAAACAAATTCAGGTCAAATATAAAAGCCAAAAAACATCCAAAACGAAGGGAGAGACGTCATATGAGATAGAAGAACCTTAGAAGCTCTTGATGGAAAGATTTCAAATAACAACATCAAGATTCTCGGGTTTTCAAGCGTAATTGTTATTTTGCGATGTCTTCTCTTACATTATTTTTGTATCTTATTCTTTTCTCCATGTTAGGCTAGTTATTCTTGTACAAGGAGATCGATGAACCTTGCTATGTAATTTTTGAATTCTAGTTTTGCAATATTTGACAATTAAAACATGTTTTGGGGTTTGAATGACTTTTATTCATTTATTGGGTTCCACAATTATTATGCATGTGATTGTGTGAGTGTTGTGATTTATTTCATGCATTCGAGAGAAGGGGANCAAGCGTAATTGTTATTTTGCGATGTCTTCTCTTACATTATTTTTGTATCTTATTCTTTTCTCCATGTTAGGCTAGTTATTCTTGTACAAGGAGATCGATGAACCTTGCTATGTAATTTTTGAATTCTAGTTTTGCAATATTTGACAATTAAAACATGTTTTGGGGTTTGAATGATTTTTATTCACTTATTGTTTCCACAATTATTATGCATATGATTGTGTGAATGTAGTGATCTATTTCATACATTCGAGAGAGGGGGAACATATTTGACAATGTATTAATTATCATAGGGTTCGATAGTGGATATAGATATACTTCTATACTTTGCGTGAATTTCTAACTGATCATAAAACTACCCGCATTCTTGTGAATTTACATTTGTCATAGAGATATAGTCGGATGATTTACATGAATAGGTCTGATAATTCTTGAGAGAGATTGTTAGACATGTTAGGATCATTGATTCTTTAAATTATCAAACATGCTGTCATATTGTAGAACTAGATTTAAAAGCAAACATTGTAGGAGGATTCGTGATCTTAGTACTCATTTGTCATTCATAAGAAACATTCAATTTGCATTCGAACGTTTAATTGCATCTAGTTGGTTAAATTTAGTTAAGTTGCATATATAATTTCAGTCTAGTTACAAATATTTACAATCATCTCAATTTCTATAGATTCGGTTAAGATTTCGATAATTAAAATCAAATTAAGCCAATCCATGTGGGGAACGATATCTGGAATTCTCAATTCCACTTTATTACTTGTTACGAACCGTACACTTGTGGTAATTTAAAACGAACAAATATCTTCGTAAACATATGTATTTTTTTTCTAGAATTTTTATAACGTGCAATTATGTATGTTGTATTTTTGCGAAATTATAAAAGTAATTTATTTTGACAAAATCTTAATACAATATGTTATTTGTAACTATTTATATTGATAAAATGGAAGTGTAATTTGTAGTTTGCAAAAACATTGGTGTGTTCGAGGCTTTGAATGATCCTTTCTCATCACACTACTATTAAAACCATCAATGTGATGAACAAAACGCATGGGCCCTTAATTTGTCAATTTACCATTTCCTCTTTTTGACTCAAATATAGTAGACAAAGTATGTGCTCTATGCTTGATTATAATCATTGGCCAAGAAAACTAATACACGTGAAGCTTAATATCCTCTTCATNTTTTGCGAAATTATAAAAGTAATTTATTTTGACAAAATCTTAATACAATATGTTATTTGTAACTATTTATATTGATAAAATGGAAGTGTAATTTGTAGTTTGCAAAAACATTGGTGTGTTCGAGGCTTTGAATGATCCTTTCTCATCACACTACTATTAAAACCATCAATGTGATGAACAAAACGCATGGGCCCTTAATTTGTCAATTTACCATTTCCTCTTTTTGACTCAAATATAGTAGACAAAGTATGTGCTCTATGCTTGATTATAATCATTGGCCAAGAAAACTAATACACGTGAAGCTTAATATCCTCTTCATACTTTAACGACGTTAGCTAGTGATGTTTTGAACTCAACTCATGGATTGCTATAGTGGATGAATCGTTGAGCTCTTGGAAAATGCTACATTCTTAAGTTGAGAAGAACTGACTTAAAGGTATCAAATTTTTCTAAAAAAAAATTATTTAATTTTTTATTATATTTATAAAACGAGTGACGCACTAAGAGAAGTATCACATATAAATTCATGTACATAAACCATGTTTTTAAATTCTTGTAACGATGTTTGAATTTGAATCAAGTATATACAATATACATATGTGAAATCGACAAAACATCTTGGTGTCCTCAGTTCAACAATAAAGATTCAACCGTATCAATCTTTTCAACAATAAATAGCAAATAATCACAAAATGACAGTTCAGCAACCTTATAATAATGCCAAAATTTTGCTGGCCACTGGTTTGGCAATCTCGCCACTCACTGCACGGTTTAGCCACACAATATCCTGTTGACATTTGCACCACATTTCTTTGCTGTCTCGATCTTGTTCTAGTATTTGATACACGTCAAAATCCCTTATCGTTTATAGTTCAATTTTCCTCCAATCACTTCAAAAACCAAACCCTTGTTCTTCTTTGCTTTATCTTCTGTTTTCACTTGCTATTTTTAACCAATATTCTTATCCATATAATTTTGAGAGTTAGTAGATATTTGTCAAATAAAACCCTTTTGGCCAGAGAACTATTAAGGATAATTTGTTCCTTGGAAGTTTGATTTTGTAGTATTCATAGCTTCGTTGACCTTATTCCTCGTATGGGTATTTCTTGAATCTCGAAGATAATTTTTGGGGTTTTCTCACTGAGTGTTTCTCTGTGTGCAGTTTGTCACATGAGCCTGTTCTAAGCACTTAATATAAGCGAAAAGATCATATCAGGAAGATGAAGATTCAGTGTGATGTGTGTGAGAAAGCTCAAGCAACAGTGATTTGCTGTGCTGATGAGGCTGCCTTGTGTGCTAAATGTGACATTGAAGTGCATGCTGCAAACAAGCTTGCAAGCAAACACCAAAGGCTGCTTCTTCAATGCCTCTCCAATAAGCTACCTCCTTGTGACATATGCCGAGTAAACATTAAAACATTTCATTTTCTTTATGCTTTTTATGGACTGTTTGGACTTTCGTGCATAGATTGATCGTTATATCCAATATTTATGCTTGTGTTGAAACATAATTAGCTCTTGTATATCGATTAAATCTAGTCTTCAACACGTCCCTCACATGTAGGCGGGGTCATTTTTTTCATCAAACCTTAACACATGCGCAATATCATAACATTTGGGGTAGCCAGACTTGGACAGGAATTTTTCGTGCTTTGATAATATATTAAAGTACTTGATCTTAAAGTTTAAGCTTTTAAAAAGAGCTACACATATCATTAAAAACTCGGCTTCAATAGTTTGGCTGCGAGAATTGGATAGGATTTTGAAAGTATAAAAGAGAAAAATGGATAAAATTTTGTTGACTATGATGTGAAGATGTCCCTTATACTGAGTACCTTACATGCCGACAATATTTTCTCTTGTATACTAAAGAAGATCCATTGTATTGTTCAGTTGTATATTGAACCTGACATACCTTAAGAGCGTGTTCGATAAGTAGTACTTGACACATCTATTACTAATAAGAGTTTAGCTCTGTTTTGTTCATTAATATTGTGTGGTCCGATTCTCCCTACCAAATATGTTGGCAATGTTTTCCATTTAGGGACGATCCATCTGTTGTGACCATTATTTCGTTACAAACATATCTTTAATGTTTTGAATCGTTTCTGTTAACTCCATTGACTTGTTCAATGATCCTAAAATAATTATGAATGAGTATCTTAATGAATGGGCTTGCATTTTTAATATGGAATAGCAAATCTTGTACTAGATCCAAGTTTTTATTACTTTGATTTGCCTCTAGTTTCTCTTTTGATTGCATTAGAGGGCTTGACAGATGGATGTGTAGTCATGGTTTTCACAAAGTTAGTAACCTTTTCTTATTCCTCATTATATTTTAATATGCACGTGTCATTTTAGGAAAAGCCGGCTTTCATTTTTTGTGTTGAAGATAGAGCACTCTTCTGCCAAGACTGTGATGAACCTATCCACTCTGCCAATCGTCTTGCTGCAAACCACCAGCGATTTCTTGCTACCGGAATTCGGGTTGCTTTGAACTCCAGTTGTAATAAGGACGATTTAAATCAGACGGAGCCGAGGTCTCCCAAACCAAATATGCAACAGATTACCATGAAAACATCCATGCAGCAGCCGTCTAGTATCACCTCACCAACCTGGGCTATTGATGATTTGCTTCAATTTTCAGATTCTGAATCATCCAAGAAGGTTAGCAAGCTAGTCGTCACACGTAACTGTTGGGTGAATACATTAGTTTTGCAATTATTCCAATGATGAAATATGATCCGGGAACTTCATTTAACAATATAAATTTCGTTTTGTAAATATATGTCCCGGTGCTGTCCATAATAACCTGCACAATTGCTGCAAATTAAATCCAGATGACAATTGCCTTATTTTATAGATATTAGACTTCATTTGCATGAAAAGATGAGTACGGTTTAGAGTTCAGGTCTACAAGCTTGCATAACTTTGATCTACCAATTTTGTTAGATACAATTGTGCAAAGGTTCATGGCTTAGTATGAAGATATTTATGATTCCCATATATGACAATTTAATAATAAATGGCCTTGTTTTTATGGCCGATCAATTTTGTCCATGAATTGATTTAGAAATGGAGGAAAATATATACCACATATTTGACACACACCCCTTGCATGCGCACGTGACTCACATACACACAAGTTAGAGGTAGAAATTACTGGCCTTGAAGCAACGTTACACTTTACACTGTTGGATGTGTGAGCTTAATCTATTGTAACCTTTCTCCCTCGACTGCGGTTCGACCTGAGTTGTAGGGGTACTTTGGGAAACTCCCACATGTATTAGCTCTTCCTAATATCCTCTTTTATAATGGATATTAGGGCGAGTCTCCTTTCCTTGTCTCAATTGTGAGTCCAAAAATACATTGTATTCCTCTTTTTTGATATAGTGCAATTCTGCAATGGCATCAGCTGGACGTAGCTCTTGCATTGAGTGGAACCATCTTAAATAGTGTGTTTTTCTTGCTTTCGTTTTCTGTTATGAGTTATTATATATTATATCTGATTAACAATTAATCCATAGCATACTCTTTCCTTTGAGTTATGTGTCTGTGATCATTTTTCCTTGTCATTGCATTTCATGATCCATCCGTATCTCGTAAACCATCATTTTTAATGCTTATGCTTAGTTATTATCTAATTCCATCCCAATTTCAGTTCCATTAATGTATTGTTCCAATTTGTGCAGAAGGAGCAACTTGAACTTGGGGAGCTTGAGTGGTTGACAGACATGAATCTATTTGGAGAACAAGTAGGCCAGGAGGCATTAGCAGCAGCCGAAGTACCTCAACTACCGGTGTCTCAACCAAGTCATGGTACCTCTTATAAACAAGCCAAATTTTCCATGCCTTACAAGAAGCCTAGACTTGAAATTCCAGAAGAAGACGACGATGAGTTTTTCACCGTGCCTGATCTTGGTTGAACCTTAATGTAATAAACATCTACAAAGATACATAATATATCGTGTGCTCGCATGTAGCAGCTGAATCATGTATAATGCTTATAGCGGATTACAAATCTCATGATTGTTTTATCTTCCCTATTTTCAGGTGTGCAATAGTCTTTGATTTTTATTTTGTCTTGTCTTCCACGTTAAGTATGTTTCTTTCAGGTTTCTAAATCTCCAGAAGAACCATGTCCAGCTCAAGTACAAGTCATCGCACTCTGCACTTGGCGATGACCAATTTTTCACGACGGCAGGGAGCTAAACGCATAACATTCGAGGTTTAACTTGCTTATAGATGTTCTAAATTGCGAAAAATGCTAACGAACTTTTAAATATATTTCTTAAATTCTTCCACACGACAACATAATGGCACAGTATGACGCTTCCTTTCGTTATCATTAAACAAAATTCGATAAAAAATCCCATCTTCGAAACAACGTATATCCTTCAATGCATTCCAAACCAACATAAATATGCATAAATAAAGTATTATTACATTGCATTGAAATACTTAAATACACAAATATCCCGGTTATCTTTGCTTAAACAAGTAGTTAGATATTCATAAATTACAACCATCTTTTCTTGAAAAACATTAAGTGATTAACCAATATTAAAGTCATTGCCGTACATTTTTGCAATAGCATTTGTAAATATATTGCAATACCATCGTATTTTACTTGGAGCAGCCAGATTTAAAACAATACTTACTTTATTTTTCTTTGCAATGTTGTTGCAAGAACTTCACCACTCTTGTACATTAAAAACCCTAATGTGGTGTGTATTAACAGGTTAGATTCTATTTATTTTTTATGATTTTTATGGATTTGAATCACTGCTTTCTTTACTCTCGCTCTTTCTTTACCCGAGAGGTGATTGTCTTCATTATATTTGCTTGGTATTAAGCAACGTACTAAAAAGCGTAAAACGTGACGAAGTGTGGAGGCTAAGCTTCTGCTTGAGCATTAAAAAGCGTTATCTTATTTTAATAGTATTTTAAAATTTTAAATCAATTTAAAAATTATGTAATAATAAAAGAAAAAGGGCTTGAAATGCCTAAAAAAACATAAAAAAAGAGCTACGAAAATAATAAAATAAAAAATAAATGAATGAAAAGGCGTGAAGCGAGGTGTTTTGCTCTCGCTTCGCACCTAGGCATGCTTAGACACCAGTCATACTAAGAGAGAGAGTTTTTCAAAATTGATGCATTAACTTTTTAGTACCCCGTAATCCGAACCATCCAAATTTACAGTCACGTTGCTCTCTTCATACTACGTGCACAACCACGAAGAGATATGGAACAAGCACAACCACAACCACGAAGAGATATGGAACAAACATTTTTCGAGTTTATGAAAGACATCCAAGATACAAGTACAATAGGGTTTCTCCCTATATTTTCCTTCACACACATAAATTAAAAATATGACCACCAAATTATCGAGTAATTCTTAGTTCTGAAGTTTAAAACACGCGCTCTAGAAGATAACTAATTTCAAATTTTACGCAAAACTGACAGAAATATCGAATTCCGAAGAACTGCAAACAACCCTCTCAATCGAAAGAGAGTGCAAGCAAATGCTCATTCTGCATCCCCTAGTCCTACAATTAATTGTACGAAGAGCTATCAAGGAATCTGTGTACTGAGTTGAACATTCCAATCTATATACAAAAATGGGGGCCAAATTTTCAACACTCAGCAATTTGTGTACTTTATCTCGTTTGTATTTCTTTAACCTATCTATCATTTGTTTCTCTTTCGACTCCATCTCCCTCACATTATCCATGATGATTTGAATCTTCTTTGAAAGAGATTGATTGTGTTCTTCGATATGCTCATATCTCCTTTCCAAATGCCTTTTATAAGTTGCAACTTTCTTTTTCTCAATGGCCAGCTGCTGTGTAAGCTCCAGGATTTTATCTTGCTCATTCTGTACAAATAGAACACAAAACTGTATATTGTAAAACAAGATTATGTTCGAGCAAACACAGTGATATGAGACAACAGAGAAAAATAATTGTTCGATAGGAAAATTACATCAAAGAGAAGGTGGATGAGCTTGACCTGAAAGGAAAAGGGAAACACAAAACAACTGGCTAATAAGACAACTTAGAATAATGCCTTGGAAGCAAAAACGCTGTCTAATTTGCACCAAGTTGTTAGAAACACAAAATTATCCCATAACACTCATGTATGCCTTCAAATATCACCGAAAAAAAGGACTCGGAATAAGATTTGTGTATGCTAACTACACAATAACCTGCACATACGAAGTTCTTACAATTTTATTCGCCAGTTTGAATACACAAAAACACGAGAGCAGTTCAATGAAATGATACAAGTGTAAACAGGACTCCAAAGAAAGTAAGAAAACTAATTCATCAAAGCTCCCACTAAGGCCGCAGTAGGAGATGCACCAAATTCCAGATTCTAGGAGTTAATGGTAGTGGTAAAATAACATATGGTATGAGGTGGTGGAGCATATACTACAATCAAGAAACAACCACCATCAAGCTACCATAGTCCATACACCAGTTTTTTGTTATCTACAGACATGTTTTATTCCAGAATTATATACCAAAAAGTATAAACACAAGGAGGATGAGAAAAACTAACAGTGCATATGTATCCTCGTGGAGAGAAGTTAATCGCTCTAATGCAATGAACACTAAAATGTGAAAATCCTTGCATTAAAGCAACACAACACTGTTGGTTAGAGTGCTGGAGTTCAATAGACAACAAGAGGCCAAAACCACTGGACCTCGAATCTATAATTGACATCATCTTTAACAAATCTGGTCCAAACAATACATAACATACTTTACACAACATAATCCAAGAATGGATTCAGTTATGAAGTTGTAATCCTCATTGTGAACGCGATAAATGTGCTACAAACACGGAAAGACAAATATTTCGAAATTCTAGCCAGCAAATGAATGATTACCCAAAAAATACAGTTTACTAAAATAAATAAACAACAAGAGAACAGGAACCATTATAAAGATATTCGTAAACTTTTTATGAAGTACTTGATGGAGCAAAGTAGCTTAGAAATGACAATAACATTACTTAAATGAAAAGTCAATTATTGTTTTAAATTTCACGTCTTTTTAGGTAGGTATAGATTTGGCATTCCCTTTAAAAAATTCCAGTTAATGAATTTATAGGGAACTAAGCATTAGCTATATATTTACTTGAAGATAAAGTTTTGTTTAGGTTGTACAAAATTATAAATAGGTATACCACAACAAATTGAGAGAGTCCTGGATTTTTATTTCTAAACACTTTACATTCGGTGACCTAATTGCCTAGCAAATCAAGCATTTTTCTTGGAGTCATTGACATATATCTCCCTATTCAGAGGTGCCGCTTGATTCCTGCCTCCCTCAATTGACTTGTTCTACTAATTCACTGCCATGAAAGAGCAGTTCAATGTAGTTTTTCATCCAACACTGCAATAACACTAGCACGACTCTCAAAATTGAAGTTTTAATGAAGACATCATTGCATAATGCATTACTGGCATAATTTTTACTGAGATTATTCCAAAATTGCATTATGTTACGAGGTCATGATTTTTCATCAATAATACAAGGATGTAGGTAGGTTTAGTAATTAACCATTGAGTGCCCAGGAAAAAAAAAGGGACAAAAAGTAAAAAGCAAAACGTAGAAAATATTAACGAACATGCACTGTCAGAACTTCTAAGCAAGCAGGTACAGGATATTGATCGTAGATTAGATCCTTATGGCCTTTGCCGGGATATAGAAGATGAATATGCTCCTTAAACAAATTTTGTGACAACCTAATTTCCAGAGCTTACTTTTCCAACTAAAATCATCGCCCTGCAAGTGCAACCAACTCTTGTTTCGGCCATTGCCATACAACCTTCTCATGCTTGTGAGGCATTCTGAAACCCTTGTAATTGCAAACAAGTGCATGACCAATGGCAGATCCATCACCCCTTGATCAAGAAAGTTTGCTCACACGGATGATGAACCCCCACTTGTGTTGCATGCATAATAAAATGCATTTGCTTCTGCTTCAGATTCAAACTCCTGGCCCACCTATGTTTCATCTGCAGGACCCAAACTATTATAGTTTGCGGCCCATCCAGTGGGAATAAGTCCCTGTCAGAAGAATCTTCATCCACTTCAATATCAAGACCATGCTGGAGTGCCCCATCAGCGGAAGTTCCTAAATTGCATCTCCATCATCTGATCTTCCTACAATATTACTAGACCTTAGTACTATACCATTGACATCGCCATCAATCTCAAAATCCACTGTAAAAAACATGTTAAAAAATCACTTAAGCACAATAAAGATTGAAACGGGAAACCATAATCGTACATAAACATCGAGCAGTTCAATTCAGTACAAGTAGACCAAACGAGCGTCTTAACAAAATTTCAACTTTGTTACTTCCATTTCAAATCATCCAAACTCGATGCATTTTAAAGATTCATTGAACAGAGGAAGAGATTTCAACTCTACTAAAACACAGCTGCAGTACTTCCTCTAAAACTAAAGCATAATCAAGTTCATAAAAGAGAAGTGCTACAAATACATAATATTACACATAATGATGTTCATAATTACACGTGGCACTGGATCCAACCTTTAATTCAAATTTCACACTTTCACATCAACATCAGAATTTTGTCCACATCACATTATGGAGATCATTATGTACCTAAAATTATGTACACATACAATTTTCCTTCATAAAAACCCAGTAATATTCAAACCAAAACATAAAATTTCAGAACCAAGAGTAACTAAAGAATAGCCTTATTTCACAGTAATTATTCAATTAGACATGACGTTGCTGACAAAAACATATAAAGCTATAATCTTTACATTAGGAAAACAAGAAAACAGAAAGGATCCAGACTTAGAAAAGAAAAACAAAGAGAAAAATCCATACCAGCACATATTCAACACGTCAAGAGAATTTAAGTCCAGTTGATTCCCAGAATAATTTCTCAAAAAATAAAAAAATGAGATTTGCATTGAAGGTCCCTCATTCTCAATTTTCACAAAAACCTACAAATTTTATTCAAATGAACATTCCATATATATTCAAGAAAATAAAGCTAAAGAAACGAAAATATACAACTATAGAATTCGAAAAATATATTAGAAAAGGGGGAAACTTTACTACAAAAACAAGCAACCTCGTATGATCCACCTTACAAACGGTGCTGCGAGGGCTCACCTTGAGGTTGTATCGTGGGCTCAAATCAACGGGAGATGAAGCAATCTCGTTGGTTAGTATAAATAAAATAAATTCAATTTTTTTTGTACCATGACACGTATTTGATCTTGCTTAAAAATTCAATTAAAATTGAAAATATAGTCGTTATTGAATTCCCTCGTATAATAAAAGTTAACAATAACGGATAATTTCTCAATCTTAATATGATTTTAATCTCTACCGAA
>CAIGRL010111880.1:0-10790 GCA_903798325.1 Fraxinus xanthoxyloides
GACGTGGAAGATTGACGAGTGATGTTTATGGGATCGCCAAGTAAAATTTTTAGAAATGATAATTGCAAATTTTTATTTGAAGAACATTTTTATGTTAAATGTAGTACTCATTATTTTAATAGTTTTTTTTAGTGTTCAAGCATTTGACATTTTATATTAAAATTTAAATTTATGGTTTGAAATCGCAGTATGTAAATTGTTGGTTTAACATTATCGATTATCGAAAAAAAAAGATTTTTTTAGTAACACTTCAAGTATTTTTTTTATAAAATTAAAATAAAATAATAAAAAAAATTATTTTGGAGCGTTACAATATTGGGACACATATGGAATGAAAACGCTGAATCCAGAAACCACTCATCATCTGGCTTAGATTCCATGTCAGATACGGTCAACACCACATCTTCGACATCTGAAAATCTCTTGGCAATATTAGTCTCGTCTAAATGATCTAATTGCCTCCCATAATTTGTAGATAAATTACATTTACCTGTAACTTGTCGCAATCTTTCTCGATGTGTCATTTTTTCCTGCAATAGAAGCAAACCTAATTGCTAAAGTTCACCCTCGACCTATCCCTTCGTCGATTACTGTACGAAACCAGAGCTTCCTCATCCTTAGCTCCAACGATATGCTTCATATTCTCCTTTGAAAATAAAGCATCGTCAATGGTAAGTGTGTCACAACTGTACAAGATCGTGTCCCTAAGTGACGAATACGAAGCGGACAGTGAGCACAACATGATCAAGGCCAGATCTTCTTCATCATACTGACTTATAATGTTTCCAAGTCAGCGACGATTTTCTTGAATACGACCAGATGGTCCTCTAAAGAACTCTCTTATGCCATGCAATGAGAATAAAGTCTTTACTTCAGATGCAACTTACTCGTCAATGTCTTCGTCTTGTACAGTTGCTCGGATTTTAACCATAATGCAGCAGCTAACTTCTCCTTAACCACGTCCTGAAGAATGTTGTTAGAAAGATGAAGATGAATCATAGACGGTGCCTTCCAATCCTTCTGTTGCTTTTCCTCTCTTGTTTAAGTTGTTGGCATTTTATCAAAACCCAACAGAGCATCGTCTAAAACCATATGTGCCAAAATTGCTTTCATCTTTACTTGCCACAAAGAAAACCTTGTATTGCAATCCAAAAGCGGACTGTCATACTTCATGGCAGCCATCGAAACTAGAAATCTCAAATAAATTCAACAACATGTAGCTCTTATACCACTTGTTGAGACCCTTTGAACTCACGTGTTGTGAAAAATCGGAAGAGATTAATGGAGCAATATGAAGTATTGATCGCTCACCAAACAAGAACAAGATTTAAAGTAAAGAAAATGAAAAATTGGCAGAGGAACCTATATTTTATTAAACAATCAGTGGAGAGAAAATATTATTTCAGCAATTTCTATTCTTATAAAAATTGAATGAAGAGTCTACTATTTATAGAAAAGATGTCTAAACCCAAGATGGAAACAAGATAAAAACAAATCACGTAAAATAAAAGAAATAATATTTTCCAATAAAATACGTGAAATAAAGAAAATAATATTTTTCCAAATACGTGCAAAGAAAAAAAAATATATTCCCAAAAATTCCAACCTAATTCGGGTTCCAACATCCTTGTGCTCAAAAAGTGAACTTAGCCTCCACTAATATTTTCGACTCACGAAACCAAAAATGTTAAGATTTGCATGTAAAATATGTTGAATATATACATTAAATTAATTTTGTGCCAACTAAGTTCGTCTTGATTTCACATGTCCAACTACGAAAATCGTGCGTACATATATTTGACTAAATGGATCTGTCTTAAATGAGGATCACATGTTAAGGGCATATTTGAAATAAATTAAAATTTAGATTTTAATTTAAGTTAAAGTCAAAAATTAATTTTAACTACATATTTCATAGGATTTACAATTTTTCAACAACGCATTTTATCAACTTTTATAAAAATCTACTAAAAATTTTATTTTAATCCCACCAAACATGGCTAAATATATAAATAAATTCTTTGAACTCGACAAAATATGTTGGGATAACCGGGGGCTGCTTGTGCGAGGGTTTGCGATGAGTTAATGGTCAAAGCAAGAATTTGTCAAAAATGCACGTCTTCTCAAATAAAATAGCAAGTTACTCGTTACCTAAAACTTTGGATAAAAAGAAAAGAAAAGAAAAATAAAAATGTTGGCAAGTTCCATTATTTTTCCAAGGCAAACATTATCTCCTGACCCCCCACCCCACCCCACCCCCACCAACATGACCCATTTTTCCAAGTTTTCATTGAACTGGTTTTCCCACTACTTTGATGAGAAAATGACTTTCTAGCTTCTTCTTTTTTTGGCAACGGAAACAAATTACATCTCTTTAATGTACAATTTTTTTATATAAAACAAAGTCAAGCGAATTTCAAAAGATTCAAAATTTCAATATTTTCTACGTGGAAAATTATACTAATCAAACATAATTAATTGATAATTTCAAGGAAAATAATTATATGCAATTCAATTCCCTAAAATTCATTTTCTTTTCACCTAAATTACACTCTTGCAATCAAACGGACCACGGAGTATAATCGTCTTTTTAACTCTTAAATTTAAAGTTTTTGTTCAAAGTGTACCATATGAAAACTACTAAAGACACAACCACATCAACGTCATGCAATTAAGACCTTTTCAACTAAATATTGAATAAAATAACGTCTATTACATGGAAGCATCATGAGCGTTACGAGCCCTAAAATTTGCTTAGTGACAGGCTAACTTTACCGGCTCTTGTTGGATTGTCATCGATAGTAGCAAATACGTGACAACCCTACCTATTCGGGGATGGCCAAGTTTGTGGAGCAAATGAACGCGGAGATCGAATGCCACGAGTTCGAATTCTCTATCAATACTTCCTCGGTCGAGCTCGTCGCACTGGGCTTGCCGAGTGTAGTTAATCTCTCTTATGTGATTTGCGAGTACACATTGAACGAGGTTTACTCAATGCGCACTCACGGGTAGCGACTGTGAATTCCTACGTCGACCAAAAAAAAATAAAAAAAATATGGGACAACCCTGCAAATTTCATAGAAGAGCAGGGCATAAATGTCATTCTCTTGTCACCAATGAATGAATTTCAGTTAAAGTTTGAGGGGAATTAAAGGTAAAAACAAATTCCAAGACGAACTAATTTTCACCTCTTAAAAGCTCTTTTTCCCTCAATTTTAGGTGAATTCGGAAACCCATTCACACAGTAAACCAGTCGCCGGTCGCCGTCTCGCGTGAGAAAATGTCAACTATTTTGCTGGACCACTGTCTGGTCGGTTCTTAGCATTAAGTGCCGACGGTCCCCCACCGTTTAAGTTTCCGTACCAACTGTCCACCGGGCACTTCTCCGGTCATTTTTAATCCGCACTGCCTGGGAAAGTTAGTAAAGTAAATTTTTAGTCGTATTTGATGATGACGTTTTAGCTACATTTCTCAATAGTTCATTTTCAATAACTACATAATGTCAAGAATGTCATTTTTAAGCACGGACATGCTGGCGTAGCGCCTATGTGGTATAATTTTTTTTCCTTATATCCCATAAAGATGGTTTTATTTTCATTTTTACGAGAATTAAGAAAAAATAATTAATATAGTTTAAAATATATTTTTTTAATATACCTCTACATTAAATAATGGTCTAAATATGAGTAGTTCATATTTGTTAAAAATAAGACTTAAGCCTTGTTTGGTATGAATTAAAATCAGATTTTAATTTAAGTCAAAGTCAAAAAATCAATATTAACCACAACTTTTATGGGTTCCACACATTTTCAACAACGTATTTCAAATTTTTTTATCAACTATATTTTCAACAAAAAAAGTGACATATAATTTGATGACTTTTTAATCTTTAAAATAACTTTGAACTTATCAAAATCCACTCTACACATGCCCTTAAAGTTTTACACTTATTATTAGATATTAAGAACTATAAGGTATAACTCAATTGGAACTTTTATTTCACTTATTCTAGAAAAAGAGAAGATAAAATGCAGCGTAACCTCTATAAATTAGTATTTTAATTAAATAATAAAAATTCTCAATCCTAACTTAGATTTATGAGATAAATTAATCCTTTATAAATTTATAATATTTAGCCCTTGTTTGGTTTGGATTAAAATTAAATTTTTAGTAAATTTTGACAAAAATAATTATGAAATATACGATTAAAAAGTTGATTAAAATTATATTTTTCATAAAATATGTGATTAAAAATAAATTTAAAATGAAACCAAACAGAGAATTATTATTATTATTTAAATGACGTAGAAACCCGCAATCGCTACTCGCCAGCAGAGCCCCGACTACTATAAATGCGCATTAGGTAAACTTCGCTCCATGTGTAGTAGTCCGAAAACCACACAGAAGAGGTAAATCGTAATAGGCAATCCCGATGCGACGAGCTCAACCGAAAAAGTGTTGACAGAAAATTCAAACTCGTTACTTTCGATCTTCCCGTTTACCTCCTCCCCAACTTGGCCATGGGCTAATTATTATTATTAATTCATAGATAGTAAGATCTACCTAGGCCTGAGCCATAAAAGAATAAAAAGGGAAAGAGATTAATTATTAAAACAAAAAAAGTTTGTGGGGGCCAACATGTTGTACAAAACCCACCGAGGAAAGCACTCATGGAAGTCTCATCACAAACTCTCTTCACACTTCAAAATCCAGAGAACAAAACAAAGTCTCTCTCTCTAAAATTAAATGGAGAATTTGTGCCTATAATCAAATCCATGGAGAAGAAAGAGGATAATTCAACTGAAAACGCATCACTTTCGGATCATAATCATCAGATGATTCCATCAAACATTTTTTCCATGGCAAATAGCATACTTGACACGCCAAGTGAGGTTGATCAGAAGGGTTCCTTAGGCTTCATAGACATGTTTAATGTTCAAGATTTTACTAGCCCCTCTATATTTGATTTATTGCAAACGCCGCCTTTGATTCCACTACAGTCACAGCCTCTTACATCACCGCCTTCGATTGTTCCAGAGTCGTCTGAAGTGGTCAACACTCCGGCCAGCCCGAATTCTTCATCTATGTCTTCGTCTTCAACTGAAGCTGCTAATGATAAACAGATTAAAACTGTGGAAGAAGAAGAAGAAGAAGAAGAAAACGACCAAGAAAAGACCAAACAACAGTGAGCTTTTTTCCTTTTTTTCTTTTTTTATGTGTACAAAAGATAAAGTTCCCAATTCTTTAGATCCTCTTAAGCTTTTATACGATGAAGTTCAATACGGGATTAAAAGGGTTTTTTGTTGTGCATGTTCTGATTACTTTAAATCCTATGGATTTGATTATGCTCATATTCTGTTTTTTATTTGCTTGAGGTTAAAAAAAAAAAGTTCAATTTTCATTGGCAACTTTAGGTTGAAACCCAAAAAGAAGAATCAAAAGAGGCAAAGAGAACCGAGATTTGCGTTCATGACAAAGAGTGAAATTGAACATTTGGATGATGGATATAGATGGAGAAAGTACGGCCAAAAGGCTGTGAAAAACAGCCCCTTTCCAAGGTATATTCACACACGAGTATACACACTAATTATAGATACATTCTTGTGTATGTACTTATTTTTCACTTTTTCAATTATAATCATTTTTTTTCTTATTTTGATAAGGGAGTGAAAAGTGACATAAAGATATGAATGATTATGAGTAGATTTGATAAAAATAATTTGTGGGGTTATGAATTTTTTTGCGCAGGAGCTATTATCGTTGCACTAGTACAGCTTGTGGTGTGAAGAAAAGAGTTGAAAG
This sequence comes from Fraxinus xanthoxyloides, assembly GCA_903798325.1. Classification (NCBI taxonomy): domain Eukaryota; kingdom Viridiplantae; phylum Streptophyta; class Magnoliopsida; order Lamiales; family Oleaceae; genus Fraxinus; species Fraxinus xanthoxyloides. The sequence continues at coordinate 5,803 of CAIGRL010111880.1, forward strand.
ATCATCAGAGGATCCATCTATAGTTGTCACAACCTATGAAGGTATCCACACACACCAGTGTCCTCTAACGCCTCGTGGAAGCTTCGGGATTTTGTCGGAAAACACCTCTTATGGTGGTGGTGGTGGTTCTTCTTCTTATGCCATACCTCAAGTGATTCATAATCAAAACCTACGGCATCAAATTCAGCAACCCTATTTCCATAATTTGGCACCACCTTTGAGTTTCACCTATACTAGTTCCTTAGTTCCTCCACCACTTCAAGAAAGACCTTTTTACCCCTCTGCAGCTCCTTTAGCCAGAGACCATGGACTTCTTGAAGATATGCTACCTTCACGAATTCCAAAGGAGACAAAGGAGGAGTAAAAGGGAAATTCACCTTGCTGTGCATTTTGGTATGTTGTTTTCCTACTGACAAATGAAGTTTGTTTTTCTTTAGACATAAACCCGCTACATTTTTACATAGAAACTCCATTATTTTCATGTAAATTACTAGCTTTTAGCTCATGGAGGTACTAGTTTGTTGATTAATTAATTTTCTTGCTTATTCTTGTACTTAATTAAATTATACTTATATTTAAGAGTACTGCTTAATTTTCTCATATTCCTTTTGTTCTTTTTTCGAGTGAGTGCATGCATATGTATTATTCAGATATATGTATCAGATCAGAGATATATGCTCCAGAAAAATTTAGGGTTAGGGTTTCATAATAAGCATTTAAACCCTCCTTTTGAATGTAATAGCTCGAACTTGATGCAAGAGCATTGCTTCAATATGCCTGTGGACAAAATTTTAAGGGTTTTCAAAGTAATGCTCAAATGAATAGTGAATTGGCTTTATTCCTAATCTTGATCTTGGGTGATAAAGAGTTTGATTGCACATCTCATATTAACAACTGTTTTTGAGGGAATTGGTTACTTGACTATGAAGTCTCTGATTGATTTTGCTAAAAATAAGATTTTTATTATATTTTGATAAAAGTTGATAAAATATTTGGTATTGATAAAAGTTGTGGACCCCATTAAGTATATGATTAAAATTAATTATTGATTTTCAATTAGATTTTATCATCTTTTTAGCTAAACTAAACAAAAACTAGGATTTCGGGATCCATATTAAAATGTTGACTTTGTTATGAGAAGTATTTCAAAGCCATATAATTATGCACATAATTAACCTTAACATAATTTCGCATGATGATGACTTGTTTGAAAATATCAATCTTTAGATTCATGTTCTCATTCGACTCTTAGTGAGATCAAATTACTCATTGAAAATTGGGATTCCACCTTAAAAGGAAATACATGACCAGCTCAAGACCTTATATATTTTGTATTTATTTTCATTGTTACTCGATGTGAGATTTACCATTAACATTGATGACTTCACCTTCATATATATATGGGAAAACTTGCTACGTTTATGAAATAATAATGCAAAATCTCTTTGAAACTTGCATGCAGGAGCTGCATGGAAGAAGACTCAATGTATATCAATTGGCAGTATAATCCCCTTTTCTTCAATTAAGGATGTATAGCTTATAAATAGAATATTGAATTTAAGAAATATCTATAGCTAGTTTTTGAATTTCTATATTACATATTTATATATAATTTGTACTTGTAGCTAAACAAGATTTATTGCCAACATTTTTACCTTTCCCATCCTTTTGGAGTATCACACACCGTAGTTTCGGGATTTTTCTTAATTATAATTAGAAGGTAGGCGTTTAAAATCTAAATTCATAGACGTCAATGGTACAAAAAAAAAAGGATTTATTTGAACATAATTTTTGTTATTTACCTTGTAAATGTATAGACCATGCATTGTCTAGCTACATTTGTAATTGGGGACCAAGCTAGCAAAGTCAGGTTTTTTTTATTTTTCCCTTTGTGAATTTTATTTCTATGGTCAAGAAAGTAACATGTCACAAGTAATACTATTGCTTGGTTGACACAAAATTTAATTATTAGATTCTTAATTTTGCCTATATCTCATTTTGGGGGTAGTACTAGTCTATGCTTGAGTTTGATACAAAGGACAAATTTCCGTTTGTGATCATGTTATCTAATAAATTAAGTTTTGGATTCGTGAAAGGGTATGAAGATCGATTTAAAATTTCAAAAATACAAAACGAGTGTTTGAGGTGCCAACCATTAAAAAAGGAATCAGAATGAACAGATTTTATTTTTTTTCTAACTGTAAAGGGAAGTGAATAATTTTGAGCATTGTTTTCCAGCAAAGAAAATATTCATCATAGCTGGAAATGAATTTTTTTTTATATATATAAATAATTTTTTATGCTATTCTAGTCTAAAAAAATATCGCATTTTTGCTTCGATTTTCTTTCGGTTTTGCTCTTTTCCATATACGATCAATGACATCAATACATGTGGAAAAAAAAATTAGGAATAAAGTAATGTCTTTTTTGTACCATTTAGTCAAAAGTTGATGCCTGCAATGTGACTTACACAAAAAAGAAAAAAAAGAAAAAAGATACTCAACTAACGAAAATAAAGATTTGCAGTATTTTCTTCAATAATTGTTCTTACATCTAAAGCCAAAATACGGGGATAAATACACAATTGTGGGGAACATACAGAATTTCCTTCACAGGTCTCAGATGCTGTGGCTCCAGCAGCATGAATAATAATTTTTAAATTAACTACTGGATTAAGGCTTGTTTTCAATTTGTATTAAGGGCCAATATTTTGGGTAATTATACTAACAAGTAGTACAAATATTGTGAGGATTATGGCACTATTTTGCTGGGTTTTCTCATAGAAATTTGTCTCGTGCCAGGGAGCAAAAAGAACTAATAACCACCACATGAAAAAAATTAAGTGAGATACATATTTTATTAAAAAATAGGTTTTCGCTCTAACCTTTTACTTGGTGTGATTATGAATCACTACCTTCAAAAGTGAGGTTCTCGATCTTTGTCCTGATAAAAAATATGAAAATATAGGTTTCCACGTGATTGAAGTCATCATTGCGGATATTAAAATCGTACGAGACTTTTTGTTGAATGGAAGAATTTTATATGATCTGACGATTTTGTCCTTCAACTATAAGACACGTGAAATTATAGTACAATTTTAACTTCTACATGGATAATTTCGATCACGTTGCGAAACTAAAGGGGATCTTCTCCCTCATGATGCAGTTGAGAAATGGGTGATTTAGCTGGTAACATAAAGATGTTGTTGATGGTAATGGTCAGGTGGAGTTTATGTCTGTCAATGCATTGGATTTTCATCTGAATTCATTGAAAATTAATGGAAGATGAATTTAGAGTCTCGGTCCGATAACCCGATCAAAATTCGAATTCGATAATTTGTTAACTAAATGGATCAAATATGGATATAGGACAATCCGATCTGATAACAACTCGATCTGATTTGTTATAAATAGTTGAGTCAGATAAATATTTTTATGACATATTATTTGTCACTAAAATAAATAAATGAGAAAATAAGAAATTTATAATAATAAAAAAATAAAAAAAGTCAATTCACGTGTACACAATGTTTTAAAAAGCGTAATGCGTAGTGAGATATGGAGGTTTCAAGCTAAACGAGTCTAGATGAATCCTAGGCATAAAAAAATTTAAAAAGTATTTTCTTATTTTAATATTATTTTTAATTTTTAATTAATCTAGAAATTATTTAATAATACATACAAATTGTAGTACCAAATACAGTTTTAAGGGATAACAAAATAAATATATTTGATAAGTAAGATATAGAATAATAGAGCTAATTTAAATATTTGAAGAATTTTCAATGTTTATTAATTAGTAAAAGATAGGAAAAAAATAATTTAATAAAATATAAATAACTATTCATATAATAGTACAATACACTACAGTCAAATTAAATGTACATTACACTACAATCAAACAAAAGGTACAATGTACTGCGGCCAAACTAAATGAATTCTTATCACACATCGAAAGTTTATAACAAAATGTTTGGAGATATCCTTTAAAAATGAATCAATAAAAGGGTAAGTAACTTTTTGTGCCCTTCAATCCAATTGGTTAAAAGAGAAAAAAAATGATAAATTTATCATTATTAAACTCATAATTTTTGATCGGATATTTGATAACACAGTAAATCTAATTTAGAATTAACAATCAAATATTCATTGGATTATCGGAACGGATCAGATATGGACAAATCGAGTCCATATCTGATCCATTTATAGCGTAATGGATTAGGAATGGTTAGGTGGTGGTGGTCAGGAAGTAGCAATTCTAGTGGTTTGGATTAGGATTGGACATTGTTCAGTCTGGTTCGGTTCGATTCGAATCTGAAGAGAATCAAATCGAATCAAAATTTTCGAATATTTAATAAATGAAACCGTCAGGTCCAAATATAATTATGGAACCGTTCGAGTTCGATTCTATTCGGTTTCGTACTATAATTAATTTTTTTTAACATTTACAGCAACACTATATAAATATTACTAATGACATATTCATTCATAACTTCGATGAGCAGTTGGAGAGGGGAAGTCAGACTCGACAATCGGCATCTTTGATTTGAACATGTAAATGTAGGTTTTCAATTTATCAAATGATTTGAGGTTAGTAGACTTATACTTACCGAATGAAAGTATGAAATTGGAAAGGAATTGATAAAAATTTAAAAATGCCTAGATCTTGGGCTAACAATGAAGTTAATAATTAGGCCAAAAAATTAAAACAAAAAATTGAATTTAGAAATTAGGTTGGGCTGGCTCGCTGGACTTGTCTTGGGAGTTGGAGCATTAATAACAAAATTAGTTAATTTGCTATTTTCTTTAGAACAAATTAAAACAATTTAATTAATTCAATATAAAAAACTAAAAATATTATTTAAATTCGGTTCTTGATCTAGAACCGCCCCAAACTCATCGGTTCTCGATTCAAATACTCGTTCAGATATTTAACTCATGAAGAACCACTCGGTTCAGTTCAGTTCAATTCGGTCCGATCTGATTTGG
>CAIGRL010111885.1:0-11589 GCA_903798325.1 Fraxinus xanthoxyloides
GATGTGATGATAAATATATAGTTGAAAAAGAAGGAAAAGTTATTGATGTGATGGGAAATATTATTTTATTGAAAAATGTGTGGTTGAAGATGAGTAGAAGAATGAGAATGAAAAAAATAATGTGGAACAAACACCCCCTTATTCTTTTTAATAGAAAAGATCTACAATGCTAATTTTACTATAATGAAAAACTTAAATATCAAACACCAACTTTTACAGGACAACACTTTTACGAGCCACTTCGTTCTTCACAATACGAATTGAAAGTTATTCCATCATGCATCTTTTGCAATGCAAGAAAATCTGAACATGAACCACCAACATTTTGTTGCTCCAACGATCAGGTATGTATTACATAACGTTGTATAATACAAAATGATTTGTCTACTTATTTCATAATATGGCAATTACATGTCATTTTTATGGCTAGATCAAACTTGCTGAGCCTGATGTACACGAACATTTGTATTATATATTTTCTACACAATCTGAAGAATGTGTTACTTTCAGAAAACACATAAGGTCCCCTATAACAATATCATTTCATTCACTTCATTTGGGGAAAATTTAGATAAGTCACTTGCAACTTCAAATAAAGGCGTCTACACATTTAGAGCACAGAGGCAAATTTATCATGATCTTCCGGGATTTCTACCTCGAGATCAATTGAAGTTTTTCTAGCTATATTTTTATGATACAGATAATGAATTGAGAAGTAGGATTGGAATACTACAAGATGTAGGTCTCAGTGAATCTATCATTGTAAAGTTGATGGAAATTCTAGAAAGGAATGCATATAGTAAACTCTTCTGAAGTTTAAGAGATTTTTCATCGATTGAAGATGTACGTATATATATAGCTAGCAAGGTATCTATAGATCAATGTGTGTACAACGCTCCAACAGTAGATCAAGTGGGCGCTATTTGGATAGAAGGAAATAATACCAATACACCACTCGAGAGAGACATCATTTTTGCATGCACATTTAGGAAGTCGACATAGAATCCAACATTACTTTAGTTGTTATGATTCACTACAATATCCTTTACTTTTCTCAAAAGGAGAAGCTAGATGGCATCAAGATATAAAGAGGATAATGGGAAGGCAAAATAATAAAGCTAATTTAGAAAGTCCATCCAACAATAAAGATCGTCTAACAACTTCTGATTCCATCGATGATATCATTACAAATGAATGTCCAGATATTATTTATTTAATTCTAATTCTTTTTATTTTATCATAATTATGATGCAATCACTATTACAATTACAGAAATATTACATTTGTTTTAACTGGTACAGTAATCTCAAAAAATGACACATCAAATGTGTCTTGCCGTGAATACCGCTGCTAGAAGTACGGATAAGATACAATGTCAAATCGACACTTCTCTTAACCAGACGACTACTACAACAGTATGTTATTGATATGTATATAAAGATTGAAACAACAAGGCTTGTTTTTTTTTTTTTCCAGAAAACATCAATCTCAAATTGGACCAGTTATATCAAGGAATTGTCGACATAGTGAATACATGGGAGGCAAGGGAAAATAAAGTCGGAAGAAGAGTAGTTCTACCTTCTTCATTCATTGGAGGACCTAGGGATATGCGTAGTCGTTTTTTAGATGCTATAGCATTGATGCAAATATTTGGTAAACCTAACATTTTTATAACAATGACGTGCAATGCAGAATATAGTCAAATAAACAGAAAACTTAAATAAGGACAACGACCTCAAGACAGACCAAATTTAACATAAATAATTTTTAGAGGTAAACTAATAGTCTTGAAAGACCAGATTTTAAAAAAGAAGTGTTTGGCAAGGTTGCTGCTTGTGTATATGTCGTCGAGTTTCAAAAAAGAGGTCTACCGCATATCGACATGTTGATAATATTTCAAAGTGGTAATAGGATCACAGGTGTTGACCATTATGACAAGTATGTTCGTGCAGAAATTCCCGATAGACATACTGATCCTGCTCTTCACGAAGCAATCGTGAAATATATGCTGCATGGACCATGCAGAAAATATAACTGTAAAAGCCCTTGCATGGTACATGGAGTTTGTCGATTCCATTATCCAAGGCCTTTTAGCCGAAGATTATTCAAGGAAATGATTCGTATCAAATATACGAAAGGAAGAACGATGATAATAATGTAAAATTTAATAGTATTTGCGTAGTGTTCATATATCTAATCTTATAACTGCAATCATACTAAATTTTATGTCTCACTAACATTTTAAATTACAGGTGCAAATAAGAAATTTTATTTTTAATAACCAACGGGTGGTTCCTTACAACCTATATCTACTATTACGGTATAACTGTCATATTAACGTTGAAATATGCTTTGGAGTAAAGGACGTTAAGTACTTATATAAATATATCTATAAAGGTCATGATAGAGAAGTTGTCCATATTTCAAGGGATGATGATGTTAACATCATAAATGAAATACAAGAATTTCAAGATGCAAGATTGGTTTCTGTACAAGAAGAGTCATGGAGAATATATGAATTTCGGTTGAACGAAATGTCACCACCAATAATAAACCTACAACTTCATCTTCCTATCCAACAATCTATTTCATATTTTGATCAACAAAACTTAGCTTATGTTATTTATTAGGATCATGTCACAAGAACAATGTTGACAGAGTATTTTGAAATGTGTGACGAACATGCGAGGGCAAGAAATCTTTTGTATAGTGAATTTCCGGAACATAATGTGTGGGACAAAAGATTTCAAAAGTGGATTGAACGAAAAAAGGGTCGTGATATCTCTCGCATTGTAGCGGCAAATCCTGGTGAAGACAAAAGATATTACTTACGTTTACTATTGAACCATGTAAAAGGACCTATATCTTTTGAGTTCTTGATAATAGTTAACAGAATACAGTATTCATCCTTTAAGGAGGCACCACAAAAAAGATGTCTTTTGGAATTTGATCATAGCATTGTTGAATGTTTGGATGAAGCAGTCGCATTTCTAATGCCTTTCGAATTTTGAAGACTATTCGCCACATTATTGGTCTATTGTGAGCCTACTGAAGTAAGAAAATTATGGGACATATATTTTGAAGACTTGACAAAGATTACAGAAGAAATGCCGAATAATCATTAGAATATTGCATGTAATACGCTTTATGAGATATACCATTTTTCCTGCAACCTATGAGAAAGACTATTATCTTATATGACTTGCCTCAACTAATTGATACCTTTTACGATAACAATGAACCTAATGCAAAAGAAATTTTAGATGAACGCACCATCGAAGTTCCAAATGTTGACATTCAAGCATTATCTTATCTATATCGAGATCAAAAACATTCTTTTGTTGTTATAATTGAAAGAATAAACAGTGGAAATGGGGGTGCATTTTTTGTCGATGGACTTGGCAGTACAGGAAAAACCTTTTTATATCATGATTTACTGGCAAGGGTTCGATCTCAAAAGATGATAGCACTTGCGACATCAACTTCAGGTGTAGCAGCTTCTATAACGCCAGGAGGTAGAACTGCCCATTCAAGATTCCACTCCAGACTAATGAATCAACAATGTGTAGTATATCAAAACAAAGTGCTACAACAGAATTGATTTGACAGGCAAAACTCATAATATGGGATGAAGTACCAAGGACCAACAAAAATACATTAGAAACCGTTGATAGAACTTTAAAAGATATCTTGGACAATTCAGAACCATTTGGTGGAAATGTTTTTGTATTTGGAGGAGACTTTCGTCAACTACTACCTGTTGTCCCAAAAGCAACACGACAACTAACAATTAGCCAAAGTTTGGTTAGGTCGTATCTTCGGGAAAAAAAAATGAAAAAGCTGCAACTAAATCTAAACATGCGTTCTCAGAATGACAAACAATTTGCACAATACTTGATCCAATTTGGTAATGGAAGAGAACCTTATATAGATGGCGACTTCATCAACTTACCAAACGAGATAGATATAGCATGTGACGATGATCAAACTTCGGAATTACTATTGATCAATGCAATGTTCCCAAATTTAACAAAAAATGCAGCATCATCTAATTATATGACACAACGTGGAATTCTTTCAACAAAAAATGAGCATGTTGACTCAATGACAAACCAATTAGGTTATTTCCTGGAGAAAGTGAAGAACTTGTTAGCTTTGATGAAGCGATAGATGACACAAACCAATTTTAGCAAGAAGAGCTCCTGAATACATTGTTGTCAAATGGTATCTCACCACATAAATTAATCTTGAAAATAAATTGTCCGGTGATACTTTTGAGGAATCTAGACCCATCCAACGGTCTTTGCAATGGAACAAGAATGATTTGCCGTGATTTCAAGAATTATTCATGCAGAAATAATCATTGGATAACATTCTGGAAAACAAGTCATCATTCCACGCATCCCTTTAGCTCTAACAAATGCTGAAGGATATCCATTCAAAAATCAAGATGAAACAATTTCCAATACGTCTATGCTTTGCAATGACAATTAACAAGGTTCAAGGACAAACATTGTCTACAGTTGGAATATATCTTCCTGAACACGTATTCTTTCATGGGCAACTATATGTCGCACTTTCTCGCGGAGTTTTAATGCAAACAACAAAAGTTTTAGTAAAAGCAAAAGATAAAAAGAAGAAAATATGTGGGACCTTGGCAAAAAAATATTGTATACAAAGAAGTATTACTGTAATCATATTATTACATTTTAGTTTATTCAACATTTTTACATTATATACATCACACACACACACACACACACAAAAATTGTACTTATCCCTTGAACAATTTCAATTACCTCTATTATTTTTAAAAATGGTATTAGCAATTCAAAAATAGTATGTTTAGAGTTACAATCAACATGATCACCAGAAAATAAATAAAATAAAGAAAAGTTATATGACGTTGACAAAAAATACTGTGTACAATATATATATTCTTAATTCTTTTTAACAATTTTATTTTTTCCTTTAACAATATCAATTGTCTCTACTACTTAAAAAAAAAAAACTATTACTTCAGAAATATTACAAATATCATTCATCGAATACATAAGACGTGCAACGCACATGCTTACTACTAGTTATATTAAATGTAATTTTATATTCGATAAATTATTAGTTATTAACAGAGTTAAAATGTTAAATATTTGGATTGTATAAAGATATGCCCATCCTGCTTGAAATCCTAATTTCACGAAACTTTTTCAGAAGTGAGCGACATTTTAACACTAGTGGAAACAAAAATACAAGTGCGAGATATATTGTGTAAAGGCTGGGAGCAATTCCATATTTAAAGAAAGTTCAATAAAGCATAGAAGGGTCATATTCAGGGATTACGGGCTCAACTTTCATTTTGTTTTATGTAATAATATTAAAATTTCAATTTTTTATTGTATTAATGTTTTCATATATTATTAAATTAAAATATTTAATATTAATTACATAATTCTAAGTCAGCATTTATCAAAAACTTTATTAAACACAATTTTTATTTACAGTCCGTTTGAATGCAAATGTGAAAATGGGTGGAAAGAAAATATTTTACAGGGAATTCAATTGTCTAGAAATTATTTTACTGGAAATTGTAATTAATTTTTTTTATTGGTATAATTTTCCACCTAAAAAATGTTGAAATTTGGTTCCGTTTGACTTCATTTTTTATGGAAATTATTCATTAAATTGATAATTTTTCTACTATTGAGCTAGAATTTGTTCCAATTGTCAAGAAATTTGGGGGAAAAAATTATCATACCGATTAGCATCTTTTGACTTTGTTTTGCGTGAAAATTGTCAATAAAAGTGATTTCCTCAAAAAGCTGAAAAACGTGGAAAAAAAATTTGGAGGAAAATTTTGCTATCAAACATGTGCAAAAGTTGAAAAATGGATGGAAAATCATGTCTATCAAACGGGGCTTTAGGTCCTATTTGATATGGCAAGTTTTCCATGGAAGATGAAATTTTTTTTGCTATTTTTTTACTTTTCGAGTGTTTGATTGGAAATATTTTCTAGATAATTGGTTTTTTACATTTTATTGGTTTGCCCGTTTTCTTGTTTTTTGAAATAAATCATTTCCCACCACTTTGGTGGGAATTTGTTTTCTAGGCCCCCATTTTTTATTTTTATTTTTTTTAGTCATGGAAACAAATTGTATTCATTTAAAGGCCAATTTTTATGAAAAATATAGACAAACAAATCCAAAATTTTAATATTTTTCTGATAAAAAATTATACAAATCAAATACAATTAATAAATTCTCAATAAAACCAAGTTCTAACTAATTCAATTTCATAGAATTCCATTTTTCGAATCAAAATATCCATAATTACATTGGAATTGATTCAAAGTGTTGGGGCCACAGAGTAACGATCTCCAGACATCCAAATTCTCTTTACATTTTTTATTAACCAGTCAATCGGAAAATCCGTAATGGCGACTCGTTATTGGGCGGTGTCACTCCCAGTCGGCCAAACCTCCTCCCTCTGGAGCCGCCTTCAAGAATCCATTTCCAAATCCGCCTTCGATACCCCGCTCTACAGAGTAATTTTTACGTTTATGTGGTAATTATGCATTTAGTAGATCTAAACTCTCGAATTCCATCTTAAAAACTCAATCTTGTGGACAAAAGCAGCTTGATTAAGGTTTTCGAATTAAGTTTTTTGACTGCTTTGATTCGGTATTGGAACTTGTAGAGAAGAGTAGTTCAAGCTATTAATAATTCACGTTATATTTTGGGGCAAAATTTGTTTCTTTTCAGATCACGAATAGTAGTTTTCTTGAATTTTGCAGTTCAACATTCCAAATCTGCGTGTAGGTACGCTAGATTCTTTGTTGGCATTGAGTGATGATTTATTGAAGGTTGGTTATTTCTATTTTCTTGTTATAGCTCTTCAAGTTTCAGCTGATTTTGCGGCATTGTGTAGCAGTTCGGGAAAAAAAAAATGGTTTTTGGAATTATACTTTATTAAAGGCAAGAGTCTTGGAAGGAGAATTTTTCTCAAAGGCAAGGCAATGACGGGAAAACAGTAATGAGAACTTTCTTGGGGTCAGGAGTATAAGCGGTATAGGAACCTGAGAGCCAACAAGGACATAACCCGCAGTTTACCTCCTTGAGTAGCTGAGGGGCCGATGGCTAGAGGTCGAGGAATTAGTCCGTCTAAACTGAGATACTGGGTATCAAAAAAAAAATCCTTAATTACATTGGAATTGATTCAAAGTGTTGGGGCCACATAGTAACGATCTCCAGACCTCCAATTTCTCTTTACATTTTTTTATTAATCAGTCAATCGGAAAATCCGTAATGGCGACTCGTTATTGGGCGGTGTCACTCCCAGTCGGCCAAACCTCCTTCCTCTGGAGCCGCCTCCAAGAATCCATTTCCAAATCCGCCTTCGATACCCCGCTCTACAGAGTAATTTTTACGTTTATGTGTTAATTATGCATTTAGTAGATCTAAATTCTCGAATTCCATCTTAAAAGCTCAATCTCGTGGACAAAAGCAGCTTGATTAAGGTTTTCGAATTAAGTTTTTTGACTGCTTTGATTTGGTGTTGGAACTTGTAGAGAAGAGAAGTTCAAGCTATTAATAATTCATGTTATATTTTGGGGCAAAATTTGTTTCTTTTCAGATCACGAATAGTAGTTTTCTTGAATTTCGCAGTTCAACATTCCAAATCTGCGTGTAGGTACGCTAGATTCTTTGTTGGCATTGAGTGATGATTTATTGAAGGTTGGTTATTTCTATTTTCTTGTTATAGTTCTTCAAGTTTCAGCTGATTTTGCGGCATTGTGTAGTAGTTTGGGAAAAAAAGTGGTTTTTGGAATTATACTTTATTTTCTTTTGGCAGTCGAACAACTTTATTGAAGGAGTGTCACACAAAATCCGGAGACAGATTGAGGATTTGGAGAGGGTTTCAGGAGTGGTCAGTAGCTCACTTACCGTTGATGGGGTTCCTGTTGATTCTTACCTTACTAGGTCATTGCTTTTTACTTTATTTTGCCTTGGACTAAATTTGATAGATTTGTTAAATTGTTTGATAAATCGACTATTTGAATTTGGCAAAATTTTATGATATGTGTAGATTTGTGTGGGACGAGGCAAAATATCCGACAATGTCACCACTAAGGGAGATCGTGGATGGGATTCATGTACAAGTTGCCAAAATCGAGGATGATCTCAAGGCATGTTCATTTGTTTTGAGTTGATTCACAGACATAGTGGTTTTGTTAATATGAGTGTGAATTTTATGAACTTCAGCTAAAAACCCTTCCTTTCCATATTAAAGTTGCCAAAATGCTAGACAGTGTGTGATGATGTACTTGGGTTATCTTTTATATAGAAGATAATTCCCATTTTATCCGCTAAACATGAATTGGAGAAAGGATTCAAACCTTAAAGTTGCTCAGTCCCCTTCACTGTCAGTCTACATTTTTCACAGTGGCCAAGAGTTAAAATAGTAGTTAATTCTCTCATTGGAACTTGGATGTACACACAGAAGTATAACAGTTTGCCTCCTTATCTTTCTCTATTTATGTATATGAAACCATCTATTGTCTCATCATTATATCTTTGTGCGAGTCAATATAATATGATCAATGTCGTTGTTCAAGCAATATTCCTCAGTGCAAGATATACCGTTCTCTTTCTCTAATTAGCCATTATCAATTCTCATTCCATGCAGCTTCTCAACCAGTTATGATCACCTTTTGAGGTGACTTCATTGCCATGTAGCTATAAAACTTATCTAGCATTTTTTTCATGGTAGACATCAGTATTTGCTCCCTGGCATCTTAATTTTGATTTCAGTTGATGGCGTCTTTCATAAGATTGAAATTTAAATGAGGTTACTATAAGCTGCTTTACTATACTTCTTAAGAGCCTTTGACTCTAGATGATTTAAATTTCTCCATGCAGTTATCTTATAGAATGACCCATTCCATTAAGGCCTAATATGGTTTTTGAATATATTCTTCAGGTTTTACTTTTTCCAAGAATATTTTCCATGTGATTTTAAGGTTTTTACATTCAGATTTCCGCTCAATTATTGCAACATGCATTTTATTTTTTCTTTGTTTTATAATGCTCATAACTCCATTCAGTCTGATTGAGGTCATGTTTGGAGAGCTGTGGGATGGTTTTGTAGGAAAACTATTTATAAGTTGGATTAATGTTTCCTTGAATTTGAACTCTCTTATCGTAACTCTCTTATAGTAAGTAGTTTGCCTGTTAGCTCTTCTTTACTAGTAACAAGTCCTGTTTAAAAAATTCATTTGGTGATTTTACGTTCCCAAGTTTAATCTGTTTGGCCTTTCTGTTTTATCCTGACTTCTTACTCAGAAAATGATCCTACGCAGTTCAGTTCGAAACCCTCCTTTTCTAAGTCGCAGCATTTATTTCATGACTTAAAGTTGCCAGCAGTGTTCTTTAACACTTTTCCCAGGTTAGGCGTGATTGGGTAGGGTGGTCTTGTTAAGACAACCATGGTTAATGGTCATGTACTGTTGGATAAAGATCAATAATTGACTAATAACTATTAAAATGAAAATAATAAATGACATAGTTTTAGAAGCTCTGAACAGTGTTTTAAAAAGGCTTAATTTAGTGAGGTGTTTAGTCTCTGTAAGGCAAGGCGTAATCTTCCGGATAGAACAATAAAAGAATTCAAAAGAACATTAAAATCAAAATTTGCTCTTAATATATTATAAACCTTTAAAAAATATGTATTAAAACTAATCAACAAAATTAGAAGTCTAAGTTGCAAACGAACATAAAATAGATCAAGAAAATAGAAAATAATAATTTCTTAAATTAGTAGTTATGTAACAAAATTATAATCTATATTACTAAAAGTGGGGACAACTTAATAATATTTTATATCCTCACACTCTAATATGATCTTCAAGGGAATAAATAACATCTGCAGCCTCATTATATGTTTCTTTTCATTGTTTGTCATCATCCTCCAATTGCAGTGGTATATTCTCCTTCCCATTTTCCTTCTGTCTAGGTAGAAAAAAGAAAATAAATGAATACGGACAATATTGTTAGATCATAAACTTAAAAGAAATAACTCAAAAAAGGATAATGCAAGGAAAATGTGCGAACACCTTAGTTGGTTTGAGGTGTACGCGTCTCTAAGTCAAGTCATAAGCCTTAGTAAATCGAGGCGTAAGCCTCACATGCATATAAGGTGCTGGCTTTGAGGTGTTTTATGATGACCTGACGGGGATTTGAAGCGTAAGCCTCTAATTGTTTTTCAAACAATTCAGAACTAACACATTTTTCAGCTGTCATTGAAGAAAAATCAGATTTATTTGTTTCAGAAATTTTGCTTAATAAAATAATTGTTTTTAAAGTTGTACTGAGTGCAGTCTAGATGACCTGAGTTATTATATAGAAATAGAAGCAAAGACAATATAAGAATGTTGTGTGAGGGCTTGCAACCACTGTTCAATAATATACATTTATATCCCTCAGAATTTGAAGGTTGTTTAGTTATTATAGAGAATAGCTGTAAAATTTTGAGCCTTCTTGGTTCGGATTATAAAAACTTGTTTTTATAACCAGATAAAAATGTTTAAGGCCCTTTTTTCCCTTTTGGTGACTTGTCATTGTTGACATATTTGAAAATGAAAGCTCATTGAGTTTAAAATATGTTGTCCTTTTACAATTGCCTTGCCAATTTCAATGGTACAAAATGTCAGGAAAATGGAATCACTGATTAAGAAATAAAAAGATGTATGCGCATGTCATCATGCTGCTATTATCAACACTAATGTCATATATCATATAAAAATCTGTTGAAAGAAATAATTCTTGTCTGCTTCTAGAAGTTCAATGGTGATTGATTTCTGTTTTAAATGAATCAAACAGGAACACCAGTCACAAACAATTGTTTGGCATACCAAGTGGAGCAACAAAGGATTCATGTAGTTTAGCCGCCTCTTAGTTTATCGGGAATTCTGCTTAGTTTTTTGTGGTAGTAGTTTTTATTTATGTATATAAAATTTAGTTTTCAGTTTGGTTTTGACTTTTTGCACCACTTGGAAAACTTTTTTTCCTTTCCTTCGAGCAGGTATAGGTTTTCCTTTATCCCACTGTCCTACTACTCCTTTCAAATTTATGATATTCTTCGAGATAAGCATGGCCATTTATATTGAATACATGGCTTACATGTCTCAATATGTTATTTTCTGAAGCCTTTCTGTCCGTGTTGCTGATTTGTGGGTGTTATGTCTCAGGTTCGTGTCGCTGAGTATAACAATGTCCGGAGTCAACTTATTGCCATAAACAGAAAGCAGGCTGGAAGGTATGTCATTAATCTGAGATTTACATTATCAAGGTTTTGGGTTGTGATAACTTCCACAAACTGGAAGTGAACGTCTTAATTTACTGGCTGTTCAGAAATCCCCATGGATATTTGTTCCTCAAGTATAACTCATGAGTATTCTTAAGTGCAGGCAGGTGTTTGACCTTTCAGGTATTATACATTATGGATATTTTAACTGAAAAACTGAAGTCTACCTTGTTCTGAGCATCTGCATGGTAACTAATTTGGAAATGAAAGCTTAGCCTGTTCTCTTGGTAT
>CAIGRL010111943.1:0-23276 GCA_903798325.1 Fraxinus xanthoxyloides
TTTTTTTTTTTTTGGTGGGGGTGGGGTTCAACATATTGTCGAATTCCAGCTGAGATGGATTACTTGACTTGGATATCACCATTCCTGTTATTCGTTGTTGTATACACAGTGAAATTTACTTTCATTTTAGCCTGTGATTGCGGTCAATCTTAAGTTTGAGCAAAAGGGAAACTACTATGCTTGAGTGAGTATGACATATAAACATAGGAGGAATAATTTTTCCCTTTTCAGAAACTATGCATAAATGAATCGTGATCATGGTTGTCAACTAGATTAAATGACAACTTAACTAGATCTAACTGTTTCTGTGCATTATGATGATCACATAGAGGAGCCTGTCTGGTCAGGAAGGTTCAACATAAATTATCTGTGATTAGTGGCTCTTGGTTTCTTGAATTACTATTCATCTAAAGGTTAGTAAGTTGTAATAAACTAGGGAAATCCTCTTGTTGAAATAGCAGCTTGATCATTTAAATGGGTAGTTGGGCTGCATTGTTTGAATTTATTGCTTCAGGAAGCATTTTTGCAGATGTATTGAGCTCCAGTGCAATGGCTATTAATTTACTAATGACCATACGATTCAGAAAATATATTTCCTCTTCCTTTTATATGACATGGTTTATAAAATTGAATCATACATGTACTCTCATTTCTATCTTGAACTTATCATTAGCATGACCATTTTCCTTTCAGAATGAAGAGGATGGACGACCCCAGTCCAAAGGCATAGGCAGAAGTGATCAGAGAGAGACAGGATTGGAAAGGGATGGTGAGCCCAAGGATGTCAATCATATTCGTAAAGAGAACAAGTTCAAAAATTCAAGTTCTCTAGAAGTTTGTTCTGGCAATAAAAGAGAAAATGAAGGAAGGTAATGGGGTAGTGTATCAAATCTCCTGCAAATAATTTCGTTCTTCTTTATTTGTTCTCTGCTCGGATTTTCAAAGAGTAAGAGAACTCTATTGAAAAATCTGACCTCAGAAAGAATGAAAATGTATTGGGAGATATTAAGTCTGATTTCCTACATACCATATTGTTTCAAATCTGGTTTTAAGTTAATTCGAAACAGATCCTCTGATCCTCATTATAGTCGTTTCTTTTCCCATTGCAGTAGATCACCAGGCGACAGAAAAGATGATAATCGAATTTCACATATAGCAGCTGTAATCCGTGATATTTTTGGGGAATTTGACGATGAAGAACAAGCAGAGTATACAGATCAGAATAAGACTGAAGACGAGGAAAAGGTTAGTGTCCAATGTCCAATTTCATTCTTTCATGCCCTGTGATGTTTTACATTTTGTAAGTAAGCACAAGCTACAATTATGTCTTTGCTTCTAATATAGAAGGTTCTTGTGGAAGAGGAGAGAGATTTTTGGAAAGAATTGAAGCATGAGGATATTGTAGCTGATGGGGTGCAAGAATATGCTGAGGTTGAACAGGGAAAAAAGGATGGCTTGTCACCAGTGTTGGAGATTCCTGTTCATCATCCGCTGGCTGATTCCTACAAGGTTTGTCTCATCTCTTTTTTTCTTGAGTTCTAACTTTCATAATCTGTTCTTTTTCACCTTAAATCTTGCTTTATAATTACATGCTAGTGCTCCAGTGAACAAAACGAGAGAAATAATGTTCTCATTCGATAATTTGACATTACAGCTTATACACCCTTTTATAATACATTGATGGAACTAAAAACGGAAAAGAATAAAGAGAAAATAAGTTATAGCCTATAATCTATCAATTTACACCAATATGGAAAGATTTTAATCTCCTTCCATATACACAATTTCCTACATCCAGAAAAACCAAAGTTTCTCTAAAGTCTTGAATGTTTCTGTTTTTTTACTGCTAATAGATAGTGGAACAATTTCTGGAATGTCCTAGAGTTAATGCTGTCATGTAAGTTTTCTTTGACAGACAGTTCCTGTTTAAAACTGCTTAAATTTCAAGGCAGTTTCTTTTGTTGAAGACTCGCTTTCGCAAAGGCTCCTGTGGTTTCCCCTAACCAAGCCGCTGCCTATGAGTTACTGGCTCTTTCTTCTACAGGCACACGGTCAGAGATCTGGTTCCTTCCACTTCCTGGGAGCTTACGGTATCCTGTTCTATTTCACTCCCCAATGGGGGTTCTTTTCACCCTTCCCCCCCAGTACTACTCCGCTATCGTTGTTGTTTTCTTTCTTTCTTTCCTTTTTTTACCGGTGGTTCTGTGTCTGTACCTAACCTATTGTCCCATTCCTCCTCTCTATTCTCTCTTTTCCCTTACCATTCTGCATCAGTTGGTATGAGAACCATTTTTCTTTTCGTTGGGTTTAATCCTTCTGAAAAAATTCAATACGTTTGCTAATATCCGTGCTAGAACTTCACGTGCCTTTGCACATAGCTTTGCATGTGTTTTAAGACACCTTCAGTTTAAGCAACTGTACCCTTATTTTTTGTGAGGTATACTTTCCATATTGTCTTGTGATGCCAGAGATTTGATGAGCAATGGGATTTTAGCAAACTGAAAGCCTTTGTGTGCAAATTTTGAGGACTTGCACACTAGGCCATCTTGTATATGTGGACTTAGTTGCTCCAGAAAGAACACTATATTATCCAAGAAAGAATTTTGGTATCATTTCTACTGGGGTTAAATAGGTCGACGCAGCTGTCACATTCCATCAAATGACATCTGAGTAACTGAAGTGAAATAAACCAGTTTTATCTAATTCAAGTCTTTCTTGTTTCTCATAGCAACTGACTAGCATTGTTTTGGTTCCAGTTAAAGAAAGCCTGCCTGAGTCCATTTTGCTCATGCACAAATTTTAGAAATTATAACCCAGTGATTTCATTCGTGGTAGATGCACATGATCAAGCTCTCCAACATAGTGGGCATTGAACCCAAGCCGTTTGACCCAAGCACCTTTGTTGCACAGGACTTCTATACGACAGACAATTCTGGAGCTAGAAGACGTATCCTTCCGAATAATGTCATTCGCTGGAGGAATGTCAAAAATCCTGATGGCACAACTACTGTACGTCGACTTTTGGTTTTTATTTTTTTACCAATTTACAGGTCCATGGATGATCGCAAAACTCTAGTCAACTCTTTATATTTCTAATGCCACATCTTGCTAAAGTTATCATGCTGTATAATATATTTAGGCGGGCTGAATCTGTGTTGGAATTAAATTAGCTGTTATTTGAACTTTTGTCCATTACCTGTTATGATTTTAAATTCGTAATGACTTTTATTTTAAACCTTGTACTTATGCTTCGTTCTCACATCCTGATAACAATTCATAATTAGTTAGTCATTATTGTTTGCTGGATTGGACCATTTTGGTGCATTTTGTAGCAAACATACATATCTTGCACATATGCTTAAATAACTTAACAAACTAAATCTACACGTGCAGGTTGAAAGCAATTCACGCTTTGTAATATGGGACGATGGTAGTTTGCAGTTATTTATTGGAGAGGAATCATTTGATGTCTCTGAGCAAGACATAAATGACATGCAAACACACCTTTTCTCTGTACATGATAAGGTACCTTATAAAGTGTTCAGCAGCAAGTTCATTACACTAATGGTGTCGATGGGGCTTTGACTTGTGGCCTCTCATATCTTCCATGCGGTGCATCGCATAAGAGATATCTATTATTGTGTTTCTAAACATTCACCCACCTTCATAATCACTATCTTAACTCCATGATTTTTAATCTTTTATGGCAAAATTTCAGGAAATTCTCCAATGTGAAGGGAGAATCAGAAAGAAGATGCATTTTATGCCTTCCTCCCTGACTTCTGATACCCATCGAACATTGTCTGCTCTTGTTGATGCAAGAGATAAAAAAGCTATCAAAGTCAGAAGTTGCATTGCTGAGATTGACCCTGAGTGGGAGATCAAGTATAAAAAGATGGTAAATCTTTAATTAGCCTTGCTTTTTATATATAGTATAGACTTCTAGGGCATTCATGTTTTACATTTTTCCTTGACTTGATAGGCGGAAACAAAAATGAACAAAGCCAATAAAAATCGCGGTCGGAAGAAGGGGAAAGTGATTCATAAGCATAAACAAACTGTCAACAGGGAGAAGCATCATCTGCCTCCTAATATCCTGGAGGATGCAAATGAAAAGGTCTTATTCAATTTTGTTTCCTTGTAATTGTTGGAACTTGGAAGTATGTCATATAATCTTGACGCTAATGTATGTCTATATGTTGTTCTCTGTGTGTCTACTAATAACTTGAGCAAATCTTCTTCTCCAACCCTGACTTAATGCAATTGAAGATTTGTTTTACATATGGAGTTATTACATTTTCATCGCCTTTTTTGTTAATCAGAAAACTAAGCAAGATTTTCACCAACCTCGACTGTCTGCTTCCCAATGCCAATTCAAGGAAAATCTAGAGAACAAAGCTGGAAAAGAGATCCACCATTTTGGTGCCAAGAAGGCAAGTCATTCGGTGATGCCCTCTCCCCCTTTCCAGGGGGACACTCTTCAGGTTATTTTGTTAAAATTAACCTTTACATCTAAGCCTGTGTTTTGACAAAGCTTTAGATTGCTTATAAGGTGGTTAAACTCATTTTTTTATCCACCCATTCCATAGGATCCACAACTTTTACTTATTTTTACTTACATATCTGATAAAGCTTTGCCAAACATGCGATAAATGATAATCCTATTGAATCTTCCTTTTCCGTTTCCAGTTGCCAAAACATTTTCACAGGTTTGTATTTTCGGCTGCCAGTTCATCACAACAGCCCATAGACTTGTTTGGAAGTAAAGAAAAGGAGAGCAGTTACAATTGCGAAGGGAAAGAATATGATGGTTCACCATCAGACAGAAGGTCTAGGGTGACAAAGCAGAATTGTGAGGAGGAAGAGGCAAATGAAAATTCAGGAGACAAGTCTGTGGTGAACGACAATTTTTCTAAAAACATATTCTTTTCGAGCCTCTAATGCATGGAAGAGACAGAAGAAATGTTCTCTACATTTGCTATTGCTCTTAGAAAAATGATGAGTTTGTTGTCACTCAGTTGTTTTGTCAAAATCGAAACTTACATGTTTGTGACTCTGAAGCTTCTTAAATGTGTCCTTTATAAACGTTGGCTGCTAAAAATTTCAATGTTCCCTCTTCGATAAAAGCAAATGTGGTAATAATTTTGGTGGTTTCTTCTCGTCTATAATATTTGTTGACTCGTCCCACGTCAGTTGTGAGTATAGTTTTGCTGGTGTACAAGGATTTGGGTAGCTTCTACTTGTATAAGCATGGAGTATGTTAATTAATTCCCAACTATATTGGCAGGGCCAGGGGTCATACAAGGGTGATTATTTATTTATTTTAATTATCAAAAGATGTTTAATGAAAAGAGTAAGTAGCATTGGGGTCCCGAACCTTTGAACCTTTTGACGATTGCTTCTAAACCTGCAATTTGTGGCATCTCGGATCTTTTACTTTTAGAAAGCGTGCGAGCACGGTCCTTTTGAACGAAAATCGTCTGTTTGAACCAATATACCATTTGAAATTGGAATACTATATAAGAGAATGAGATAAATGTGAAAGCAACGACTATGAAAATTTTAAAAGATGATACGTACTCCAAAATTTTGCCAAAATGCTTATATATTGTTAGAGAACTCTGTGAACTACAATACCTAGATGGTTTCATTGGACTTGTGAATCATCAATGATTGAAGAGGATATGTTGCATGCATTGGATTAAAGCAGGTTCGATAAAATGGAGAAGTGCTACATGAATCTTATATGACTCGAAGATTAGGCCAGTTCTACAAAATAGTGATAAGATGATCGTGCTTTATAGTCTCTTTAAAGACCAAAGGCTTATTAGCACAAAACGTCTCTACATTTGGCCTTTAGTATGTAAAAAACATCATTTCTGTTTCAAATTTTTGCATTTTCACCCCTATTTCCACGTTTCACTGCGAAAATCATCTTTTTCATCTATTTTTTCAATTAATAGCTGTGAAATGATGAAAACACCCTCCTATTTAAATAAAATAAAAATAAAAGAAAAAAACAAATTAGAATCATAGTCCCAAAATTTCAAAAGATTACAAATGAGTCCCAAATGTATAATTAAATATCCAATCTACGCCAAAAACATAGGCCAACCACCACCTTTGAACCTTAAAAACTCCGGCCAACCACCACCTAAACCACCGTAACTCCATACCATTGGACAACCCTCACTCCCCTCTACACATACCACCCATCCACCAGCCCTTAACGTCACCAAATTTAGCCGGAATCGATGGCCAAAACCAGCAATTTGTCAATGCAAAAATTGACCACATCACCTTCTCCGGCCAACCACCACCCAAACCACCAGAACTCCATATCATTGAACAACCCTCATTCTCCTCTATATATACCACTCAGCCATTAGCTTTGACATCACCAGATTTGATCGGAATTGATGGCCAAATTCAGCAACTTGTCAACACAAAAATTGACTACATCACCTTCTCTGGCGAGACCCGTGCCTTTTCTATCATAGCGGTCGACTATACTTATCAGGGTACACCTATTCGTGGTCTTGCAACATCAACTAATCCACACAAACAAAATTCACAGCCCCATTTTTCGAATCAAGCGAAAACACAACTTTCTATCGCGATTTCTGGCATCGATGGTGGGACATATGATCACGGACCACCCATTCTGACATCATCTGATCATAATGCAGCAATTCCACCTATGAGTCTTCAACAATTCAGCCTTTATATGACATATCAAACAGGGATAGGAAGTGCGCGCGATGAAGAGGGGAGTGAGGGTTGTCCGATGGTATGGAGTTCTGGTAGCAAAGGTGGTGGTTAACCTGAGTTTTTGGCGTATGTTGGATTTTTATTTATATATTGGGGAAAATCTTTTGAAATTTTGAGACTGTCTATTTTGTTCTTTATTTTTTCTTTTCTTTTCTTTTTGTTTTATTTAAATAGGAGGGAGTTTTTGTCATTTCATAGTTTTTAATCGAAAATATAGATGTAAATGATGATTTTAGTAGTGAAACGTGGACATAGAGACGAAAATGCAAAAATTTGAAACGTAAGGATGTTTTGCACACTAAAGGCTAAATGTAGAAGCATTTTATGCTAATAAGCCAGGACCAAATGTCCATGAATGAATGTTCGTTACATGACTATTCCGCAAGTATACGACGTCATGAAAGAGTATGAAAAGTGTTGAGTACTATTTCACGAGAATTGTCATATTCACTATCAAGTAAACTAGAAGCTAACTTAATTTAGAACCAAAAAAATTTATCGTTTTTTTATGAGTATAAATTAAAATATGTTGGAAAAATGGCTTGCTGGGCTGTTTTTGCATAATTTGAGTGGGATTCGTTTGTTCATTACGGAAGATTAAAGTTGATTTGTGTTCTCTTTCTTGAAAACATCGAAATCATATATTTACTTGTCAAAAATGATAATTGAGTGAATGAGAAATTGAAGTTCAAAGTAATGAGAAATTGAAGATGTTAATGTACTAATTTTAGTTTGTCCAACATGAAAAGTTTACAAAGACAAAAGCCACTATATATATGACAACACTTTAGAAGCTCAATATCATAAAGCCTCTCTTCATGTGCGTGAATAGGGAAGTGCAATTTAAGGATTAAAATAGCACTTCAGATCTTGAACTTGTATTTGGGCGTGACCTGCACGTACGAATATTGAACCAAAAATTCGCCCCTTAGGACCACATTTTGCCTTTTTTCCTAAATAATTTTATTAATGTCTCCAAATAACCTTCTTTGAAACTCGTGGTTTATATCTATGTTAATTGACATATTAACAATCAGGTTAATGGCTGCAACACTTGTAACTCTTGGCTTGTTAATTCACCATTACAGCCTATTTATACGGACATTTTTCTTCCATTCCAAAAAAAAGAACGCTCTCATCTTTCAGCATAAAATTTACTATCTTCTTCCTAAAAACTCGTGCACTTTCTGTCAAAGGTTTGGTGGTCGTGTTCTGATATGTTCAGTTCGTCAGAGTAACATTTGAAGTGCACAAACTCTACTGGTTTTCGATTGTATCTTGAGAGATAGACGATTGAACAAAACTTCAAGCATCAACGGTGAGCTAGCGAACCGTTTAAAGGAAATTGTGTTCACACATGCCTCAGTTCATTCGATTATCTTTTTTCAAAGCAATTTTGGATTACTTGTTCAGTTTTATTGTAATTAAGAAATTATTTGATTTGAAATAGTTTGGCTAACATTCGGTTAGCTAGTGTCCGGTATATGTTTATACGGTATTTCTGTTAGTTGCAAATTCGGTATATATTGCAAATTCTGTATGTATCCATCCGATATTTGTTAAGTCGATATTCATTCAATATTAGTTTGATCTAACACGACATTCCAGGAGGAAAATTCTTCCCTTTCACTTTGTGCTGGTTATGTAGAGGGGAGAGTAAAGAGGTGAAGGAAGAGGATTGGAATTGATTATGGTAAAATGGGGATTTAGCTGATTCCCAAATTCGATTGACAAATTGCTGAAATCTGATATTTGCAGCAGATTTTGCAACTTGATCTTCTTCGTCATCTTGATATGGATAAATAATCGTTTTCTCTTCACCAAAGTTTTTGACCTTCATCGTTTAATTTAAGATTTACTAATGCTATTGGACTATCCACATTGTCTACTGTGAATAGCTTTATTCTTTAACTCTACAAGTCCGATAATATACAAAATCACGTTATATTTCAAATATTTCGTAGAAACTATTAGAATTTGTTGATAGTAAAGTTTTGATAAACAATTTTTTCTTGCCAAGTCAATATTTACTTTTCCTAGACTCGTTCATTTTGATGTTTAAATTGAATAAATTGTTATTTGAAAAGAATGTTTGAATTTGTATGCCTTATTTTCTGCAGAAGTATTTATAGATTTACGTACAAATTTCGAGTCATTCTAAAGAATGACATATGGCCATCTGAATTAATAATTGATTATGTTATGCTTCACATTATATTCATTGGTTTGCCTCTATTTGGTTTAAATTAAATTCAAATTTTTAGTAAATTTTGATAAAGATTGATAAAATGTGTGGATGAAAAATTGTTAAAAATTGTGGGTTCATTAATTATGTAATTTTGTAATTGAAAATAAATTTTAGAAAATAAGGTCAAACAAGAATTTTATTAGATTTTGTTTGATCTCAATTTTTCCAAAATATATTTTTTTCTATCTTTTTTTAATCACAAATTTCTCGATAAAATAATATTACACACAACTCAAAAAAATTTCAATCATTTTTAATCACACGTTCTCCGTCAATTGATTATTTCAAAATATATTTTACTCAAAAAATTGGGGTCGCATAATTAAAAATGAATTTGACAAAAACTTAGTTAATCAGAATTTAAACCACTGCACATTATTTTCCCGCCGCTAGAATTCAACGCAGACTCGACCCCTCTTTCTTTCTCCTTCTCTGATTTACAAACTGGCGATTCAAATGATGCGAATTTTTTGATGGAGGATAAGAAGCGGTGGAGCGTGACGTACACGAAGCACGTCAAGCAAAAGCGGAAAGTGTATCAGGATGGCTTCTTAGAACTGAAATCCTCTGCCCGCAAGGTCTTTTCTTCGATTCTTTCTGTTTTAATCTTTTTCATCCGTGAAGTGTATACATGTATTTGTTTTAGGTGGATGGTTATTTATCCGTTTAGAATAATATAATTTCGTTTAATTATGCTTTACTTAGAACAGGTGAGTTGCTAATTTCTGTATTTTCAAGATTTACAGTGCTGAATAGTTGTTGAAATCGAGTGAAAAATTGATGGAGGATAGTGTGTTATTATTATTATTTTTAATTGTAAACTGTAATGCGTACAATTATGAGTTCCTCTCTGTAACTATGAGAATGCACTTGAAATAAGTTGCAATTTTTTGTTCAGTTATCAAAACTTTGCTATTTGGGTGAATACACATTCTTTTGATAAGCTTTTGGAGATGGTACAATTTACCTTTTGGATTATACTTCAGATCTGATATAAGCTTTTCCAGCTTTTCCAATTGTATATCTATCTAGTTCATCATGCTTTTGTTTGGTGAAATCATATCCTGAATAAATTGAACCTTAGATAATATTGTCAGATTAATATTGATATCAGTTATGTTTCAGTTGTATTTGTCTTTATGCTTTTAATTTGTTTAATCATCACAAGGTCATGCTCTATGATGAATGTGAGAAGCTCTTGGAAAGTAGGTTTGTGAAGAAAGATGATGTTATTGAATCTGGTGAAACACTGGCATTTGCTTCCCATCTTGTTGACATTGGTGATCTATATGGAGATTATAAACCTGCTTCTGGTTTAAGTTTTCAAAGAAAAGATGAGAAGGTTTTGGAGAAGTTGGGATCATTACACAACAACAAATTTGGACACAACTCCAATTCTATTGGTATTTATTTTCCAATTGATTGTTTAATAAGTTCAAGCAATCTTTCTTGTTATGCACATCATCATTCCATGTCTAATCATTCCATGTTTCCTTTCAAAGATATGAAGACTAACTGTGGGAAGAAGAAAGCTAGAGTGATTAATTTAAGCCCATCACAAAAGATTATTAGAGGTTTGTTCAACCACCTCCATTATGCTTTGTTTTTAAAGTGAGTACCCTTTTTCTTCCACACATTTGGTCACTGGAAAAACCACATATAAATTCTTGATGGCTCAGCGTTGTGGTGGCGTTGGCAGCAGCCAGCGGCTAAGATCCTCATTTCAATACTGCTTGTTTGCATAAAGGAATGAGTTATCATCTTCCTTTAATCCTATCATTTCTTGCTATATGTTATCCTTAAAGAAGGAAGGGTAAATGCTGACATATGCAAATTCTGCATGGTCTGATAGCATATTTATGAGATATCTGACATTTCAGAGTACAAGAAGAGCGAAACGAACAAGTATTGTTTCTCACCTAGTTGTTCAGATATGATGAAATCCAGCCCAACAGGTTAGTTGTGGAATGAATCATGCATCTAATTATATTACAATGAATCCCTCTTTCTTGATGTTTTTCATTGAATGTTTTGTACCTTTCATATTGTTATAATGTCACGAACTTCAGTCTGACATTCCTTTCTGATTTTACAATTTCTAATTCCTAATTTTCAACTTAGAGTGGGAGGTCTTGTACACTACACAAATTCATCAAAAGGCAAAGAAGTTTCATGATGGATTTTTAAAGCTTGTAGTTCATGGATCACAAGGGAGGCAGGTACATTCCAACAGAATATTTTTCTTGCAACTCATTTATACAGTCTGTTTCTGTACTATTCAGTCAATTATGACATGGCTATTCTCAGAATTTAAAGGAGCAATAAAGAACAATAACCTGGCACTGTATTCTTAATGTGTAATCAAATGCTGGCTTCATTGAAAACGCTAACTCAATGATGTCCTTACCTTTACTCGTGCTTAAAGTGGTTTCTGTACTTTTAAAAGCTTAGACTCTTGTATTTCTAAGTATAACTTCCTCCAATCCTACTTTTCCATTTCAAAATTTTAATAGTTTACTGGGCCACTTAGATTCGAAGTGATATGCA
The DNA here is from genome assembly GCA_903798325.1 of Fraxinus xanthoxyloides. Lineage (NCBI taxonomy): Eukaryota > Viridiplantae > Streptophyta > Magnoliopsida > Lamiales > Oleaceae > Fraxinus > Fraxinus xanthoxyloides. The sequence goes on from CAIGRL010111943.1 coordinate 11,567, forward strand.
CGGATACCCTTGGGAATGCTATATAATTCGGGAACAGTTCATTGAATCTTGTCCTCATATGTAACAAGATGGTATGAGGAATTTCAAGAGGAAGGTGATCTGTGACTATGAGCATCTTGTGAGTTAGGAGTCAACTTTGATTGTAAACAGATTTCAATTTCACAGTGTTCAACAGGTAAGATAAGGTTTTCAAAGCTTTTTTTTCTGACACATTCAGGATGGAGCTAAGATTTGTTTTCCTTTCAAGCTATAAAAAGACGAAGTAAAGTTAAAATCTCAGTTTTAAGAGGGGGACGAGATTGGATTTGGGTGACAGACAGACAGACAGACAGATTTCAATAATACGATGCCTAAAATAGTTGAAGGGGGTAGAAAGCCAGGAGAAATGCGAAGTTATATGAAGACGCGCTTCTTGATCTCAGTTAAATATTGACATTGTAACAGTTAGACTGGAATAGAAAGAATTTAATACTTGAGAAGCTTGCTGCGGCATATAATCTCTACATCAGAATGATTTAACTGTCCTTTTACGAATAAATTCCAACCCATTTTCCATTTTAAAACACAATCCTAATGAAGTTCTTTCCTTTTTCTTGTTCTTCTTTTCCCCTGAAAATTAAATTTAAGAAAATATCATTTTAGTACAAGCTCCTGGTTTTCTGGGGGTTATATAGTAATGTTCACGAGATATTCACAAAACACCGGCCTTGCTCTCTCTCTCTCTCTCTCTCATTCACAAAACACATGCACAGAACTTATATATATAGGTGTTGTAGTTGGTTGATTATACTAGCATGAAAATGGAGAAACACTACCTTAGAGAACTTTAGACTCTTCCCATCATGTTGGAAAACAAGAAAGATCCAGAAATGGGGAAACAAAGAACTAAAAAGAAGACGAGTGAAATAGGAAGCAAGAACACTCTAGAACCATCAAATAATATCAGTTTTGATCTTCAGAGAACGTCATAGAATTATGAAGCGTTCACTAATACCAATACTCGTATATAACAAGATGGCATGAGGATGCCAGTGGGAAGATGTATCTGCAACTGGGAGCATCTTGTGTGTTACACATCAATTTTTTTACACAGATTTCAATTTTCACATCAGCATGTACATGTAAGATGAGCTATTCAAAGTGTTTTCATGAAACATTACATATGGAGCCGAGTTTATGTTTTGAATTATTACTCGTTTTGAGCTGCATCAAGTCAAAGGAAGGTGAAATTTCAGTCTCAAGAGGAGGAGGGGAATGGAGTTAGGAGAGGGACAGACAGTGCATTAAATAATTAAAGGGGTAGAAAGCCAGAATATATACCAAGTTACGTGATGATGTGCTGTTTGATCTCAATTAAATACTGCATTTAAATAGTTAGATACACGGTAAAGTAAAAAGAAATTTTAACATTTGAATCTTACTGCTACTTTTTGCAAGTGCTTTATGTAGTCTCTGAATCAGAATGATTTAACTGTTTGTTGAACTCTTTCAACCAAATGTGAAGTTGAGATTGAAGAAATATAGAACTTCTGCAACCTGTTCTCATTTTAAAACTCACTGCTAATTAAGTGTCCCTTCCCTTTTCCCATTCTTCTTTTTTCACCTAAAGATTAAGTTTCCGATTTTCATTTAGTATAGTTCTGATACGTAAGGATGCTGGCCTTCTGGATTGTCCGTTCTAAAGCCAATGGGATGTATGTACACATGTTAATGTAAATGTTTCAACTTTTATATCTGACTCAGCATATTTATTTTTAAACTTGTCAAGCTATCAACCTGTCATTTAGTTTAGTGATTATTGTAATTAACACATTGGAGATATTATCAAGTCTACATCATTGTCGTGCACTCAATGTGTACTGTTGCTTATCATATTCAGGTCATGCTGTATGACACAACCAGGAGACTCTTGGATAGCAGGTTTCTGAAAAGGGATGAAATAGTCAGTTCTGGTGAATTATTAGTATTTGACTGTCATTTAGTAGACATTGGAGAGCTTGAAAAAGACAATAAGCCTCCAAACGACTTGGCTCTTCGAGGAATAAATTGTGAAGCTGTTGTTAAAACTGAGACAACTTATAACCAAGCGAGCCCTACCAATGGCAAATTTCATGCTGGTATATCTACCCTTTTCCTAATTTATCTTCAATTTTACGAAGCATATTTTTTTCCTTTCTGCTATTTATATAGTAGGATTTTTTTTTCCCTTCAATATCGTTTCGGGTTCCATTTTTAGTTTAATTTTATTTAGGGAATTATTTAATATTTTGTTACACACGTATCCTCGGATCCTTTATTAAAGGATGACATCTTATCATCCAATCTGCATCCATAAGATATTTTTTCTTGTACATATTAGATGATGTTTACACTTTTTACTTCTATCCTTATTAGATTTTCAATATACCAGATTCTATTTCTCCCCAGGAGGTCAGAAAACACATCCGTATACGCCTAATCACCAAGAGAATTTACTTTCATATTACCCCATATAATATGTGTAGCTTCTGTTATCCTTTTCCACACTCTCTTTTTCTCCATCCATGATACCAGCATTTGAGTTTTGATCCATGCTGATTGCAGATCTATGCATATCAAAAGTTAATCAAAGTTTTTTGTGAATGGCAATTTGTTATCACTGCCTTCAATTTACATTAAATCTCTATCAAATCAACTTTTGAACTCGATATTTCTCTGATGATAGTTGAAATTCTGGTATTACTATGTCTCATGATTTAGCCTCCGTTTGGAAAAATCTATAGATCATTTATAAATGGTCAAATATTATTTTCAACCACATATTCCAGTGGATCCGCAAGTACTATCCACTTATGTACCACTTATTTCTATCTATTTATAAATTCTTCCCAAATGGAGGCTTAAAGGTTTTTTTTTTTTTGGAGTCTTACATAACGATTTTGAATCTGTTATCTCTAATAGTAAATAATATTTAGCATTGTAACTTAAAAGAGCCCGAATTTTTAGTTTTTTATTTTTTATTTTACCAAGCTCGTGTTTCTTTCTTTCTGTCCTTGCATGTGAATATCACAGAATATAGGTAATTAATGATACTTGGTACTTTGTCTCAGTATCAGTAATCTAATCTGTTGACAATTCTCCCAATTTTCGCAAGAAGCAATTCCAATAAAATCGTTACACTGACCAATCAAAATTTAGAATCTTCTATACTCAAGTGTTGTTACTGACCAATTAGAACCTGAATCTTCAGAATTCTTTCTTAATATTTTGAGTTGTTTTATTTGATATTTTTGTTGATATCTTGTTTATTCTGCATGCCTTGCGTTGAATGCATAGGGAGACCTCAAAACAAGATTTTTCCAGGAAAATGCATGGTCTTAAACGATAGAAGCTCCAAAATTGATGATGCAAAATTAAGTTGGCAAGTCTCTGCAAATAAGCCTAGACGTGCTGGTAAGATGTTATCTGAAACATTACGATGTGAATGTATTTTGCCATATGGGTCCAAATCATTTTTTCCAGAGCAAATATATAGAGGTTCTGAGAGGAAACCTTTTTGTGGTTTTTTCTAGGAAATTTAGTTTTTGTGTTTATTCTAATTATTCTATTAATCTTGAATCTCAACATTGTGTCCAATTCCATGCTTATTTGATATTTTCCACCATTTGAATTAGTATTTTGGTCTCATTTTATAAGCACACTGTAGACCAAGGTTGATTGTTTCTTTTTCAAGCTCAGAGTTACAAGTGGACCACTCCTTGATATGATATGATATGATATTAATATGCAAGTTGGACCTCGTGTTACTGCAGTAATTACCTACTTGCCCAAAAAATCATTGAGAACTTTCTGAATAACTATTAATAAACACATTTAATTAAGGGAATGCGGGTCAACTAGAATTCTCAGAAGATTTAGATGCCAAATTTTGGAATGAGGTCAAGGCATTTCATTGTCCATCACGAGGACTGAATTTGTTGTGGCAATGGAGATATTAGCCGAAACTAATATTGACAAGATGGTAAGGCTCCTCCCATGAATATTTTTGATTTAGGTCTGAGAACAATGCTATGTGTCAGTTCCTGAGAAAATGATTTGCACAAGATGTGCATTTCAAATTGAGTGGTGGGTAATAAAACTGTTACTTTATCAGCAATTGCGAATTCAAAACTTTGCCTCTAGGTTTTATATCTTAAGATGACTGAATAATATGCCCTTGTGTTGTATATTAGTTGATCTTGAGGTTTCTGTAGTCCTGCCAAGTCTGTGTGTATACACATTGCTCTAGTATATGAGTTTCCATAAATTACAACAGTACAGTTATCGAGTCCCTCATACATGCAACTAAGTGAAATGTCAACTTGTGCAAATAGTTTATCTAATCTACATGCAACTAATTTTTTTGCGACATTTATCACTTGGTTCATTTTGTATTCTGCTGATCACTCGAGAAAGGAATGAATGCTCTTCACCTATAAGTGTCTAAAGCCATCCCCTGTATCGTCTTTCATGGCATTAATTGTGTCATCTACTTTGGCATCTTGCTTGATGTATAGATGGATTAGAAAAAAATAGGTCTTCTGCAGGTCCCTATTTGCGTTATCAGTGACTATGCAAATAAATGATTGCTCATGCACTGTCTATTATATCCGAATATTAATGCTTAATTTCATTTTAGGCCCTTCTTAGTAGTTTTTCTTGTATACCTCTTACTCAGGTCTGCAACTGATCAAATATTTTGTTGTCTTTCTAATGGCAGCCCATGAAATCTTGTCGAATCTCCGAAAATCCACGTCTCAGGAGAATATTGTTGCAGTGAAAAGAGCATTGGTGGAGGAGATCGATGAGTCACAATCTTCATATGTCATTCATTCTATCAAGAACCAGTTACAAGAACAAGCACACGGATGCAATGGAAGTGTGCTAAAGGAATTGAATAGAAAAACAATCTCAGTTCATGATTGTAGCACTGAAAATTTTAAATCTGAAGCTGTTAATGAAGACCTTCCCATTGGTGTTGAAAAAGTGGGAGATGATGAGAAAAGAGGAGAATCTCAAACTAGGACAGTCAGGTCCCATCTCAGGTATGCATTCCATAAGAGTGACTGCTAGTATATACAATTGTCTTAGGTTGGACATTAAGAAATTATTTTTTCTAGTGCAGCATGTATTTTTATTTCGAGATTCTCTTATGTCAGCTTTGCTTTGTTAGGCTCCACTACATCATTTGATTTAGACATCCTCTGTGGCAGAATTCATGTAGTCTGCGGGTCTTAAAAAGTAAACATCCTTGTTCCCCTGATGCAAAAAACAGCTTTCTGGGTTCTCATATAACTGAATCTCCCTTACCAATGAGTTTGGAGCCTTCTATTTGCCCCTCAAACAAATCATTTTCATTTTCAATGGAAATCAGAATTAGTCATGGGCTTTCTAGGTCCAGAATTAGGAGAATGTCTCAATTTTGGTGAATCGCACGCCAGTTCCAGACCTTTCATAATTCCCCAAAATTCAGTGGTAGTATTAGTTACCAAGACTGGTAATTAGATTTTTATTTCACACGTGCTACTGAGAATAGTACACAATGCTAAGAATGTATCAGGTTCTTTTTATTTTTATTTTTTCTTTCAATTTATGGCAGGTCAGGAACAACAAACTGTTCAACTCCCATCCTTGGTTTAGAAGGCACTGATTTCATTGAGTCGACGTCAGTTTCTCCAGCCGTGGAGTCACAGGAATTGCCTGCTTTGGTGCTGGACATTGAGGGCCAAACACCATCTGGATCAATGCCACCCAACAGATCAAATAAAACTTCGGAAATTGAAAGCCGTCCTCAACTAATTTCATACGAAGGCAAGTTTTAACTTTGTTATATGCACTGCCAAGTGCTAACTTCCGACTGTTTATTTCATAGCTTTCAATGATATTATACCCGTGCAGAGAATACAACTAAAATCGTTCCTTCAGTAATACCTGGTCTCTGCTCTAGTCAACAACCCGAGGTAATTTCTTGAAACTCTCAACAGGTCTGAATATAGTGCTTTCTTCTTGGTTTTTGACATGCAATACGACTTTAATGGTTGATGCTGTAAGAAAGTAAAAGAGAAATGTCTCATCTTAATACAACTTCCTCATTGGTGTAGCTATGTGAAGATAACCAAGTAACCGAAGGAGCTTCCCATGTTGGTACTGTCGCTACAAATGGTTGTATTGCAGATGATATCTACGGTGTTGTACAGCCCAAGCAGGATTTCAATACAATTGAAATGGACGATTTCCCAAGTTTTGATCTAGGAATTTGAACGCGAGACATTACTGAAAGGATTTTGAATGAGAAAAATTACTTACAATAGCATCAGAAGTTCCATTGCCGCAATGCAGAAACCACGTCAAAGTCAGACTCTCATTCCATCAGATCATAGATTCCACTCCTTAAATTCACTGGCGACATTGTATGGTTGGATATCTTCACCTTTATTGTTGTTCCTTCAAATCTCACGCTGTAGGGAATAACGAGATAAAGGCTGATTTTACTACATTACTTTTTGAGTCGTGTCTGAAGGTGAAACCCCGACTCGAAGCACTTAATCATTCACATACTGTCGTAGTTCTTGATGTCATTAGTCGAGCTGTGTAACACGAAAACTTGACAATACACATCCATTAAGCTTTGATTAAAAAAAAAATAATAATAAAAAGGAACTCCCTTAAGGTCCAAATCATTTTGCCATGTTATCATCTCATAGCTTGTTTAAAGAACACAAAAGGACTGGTTTCTAATCTGAGTTTCATGAAACATTACACTGTTTGATACTTGTGTATCCAATGCGGTAAAGTTAAATTAGGATTTACTTTTTTACCTCAAGAAAAAGTTACTTTGGAAATCATATATGTTAAAATGAGAAACTTAGAAATAGGTTTGACTTCCTCTGGAACACAACCAAAAACAGTTACTACTATTGGCATCAACGAGAGTCATACTTGACTGACTAAAGCAAAATGCAAATTTGTCTGATTGGTTAAAAATACGAAACATATGAAAAGAAATTCCGCCAACATTCTATTTTTCATCCTCAACAATTCTTTTCCAAATAAGAATGAAAATCTTCCACACGAAAGTACAGTTTAGGCATCTAGAATTCGAAAATACAAAACAGAAGCACGGACAAGATGGGGACAGCTAATCTTCACACAATCCGTTCCAACTCCCTTGCATAACTGAGTGTCTGGTTGATCAGCTGCATAGAAGGAATCTCCTTGCAAGGTGCAGATTCTTTAGCTCTTTGGAAGAACACAAAACCTTTCCTTATCTCCCAATCCGGATGTTCCTGCAATCGCAATAGATTACAATCAGCGCTATTGCTTCCTTTACAGCAACAAGATGAATGTGCGACAAGAACTCCGAAACAAAGTTGAACGGTAATACCCTTATTTATATGTTTGGTAAAGCTTTTTCAAGCTTATAAGCCAGTTAAAAATCATTTTTATCCACACATTCTTGGGACCCACAACTTTTATCCATTTTTTATCCACAAATTTCATAAGACCCACATCTTATAATCTACAAAAAGCTTTACAAAACATACACTTACAACAATCAGCATGAATATTCCATTGACAAGCGAAGGATAGTGAGGGAATGAGTAAGGTTATGGAAGGTATGAGGTGCAAGGAAGCTTACCTCCTCAATATATTTAACCAAGTCTAGGTCAGAAGAAAACAGCAGCATTTGTTCAGCATCGTTTATTGAAAGACTGTCATAAGCCTTTTCACTACATCCAGCAATCTCATCCCTAAAATAACGAACAAAATATCATGCGCCAAAAACCAACTCACATGTTAAAATAAACCAGATATCAACATGCACTCAATCCACAAGCAATATCTCTAATGCAAGGTTGGTATAAGTCGACTTTATGCACAAAGCCATTGAGGTTATTAGTGGTCATTTATGACTTTACAAGAAACAACAATGGACAGATCCAGTGTCCATGATAAGATATTAAGTACCCGTGCTGTATTTTAAGTATCAACAACTTAAGAAGCCTCTTACAACTCTTCTCCACTTCTTTTCAAGAAAAAAACATAACCTTCATTTGGCTAATTTTTTAAATGATTTATAAATCATTTATAAATGGTCAAATTTCATTTTCAATCACATATTTCATCAAGCACACAAGTACTATTGATTTATCCATCACTTACTTCTATCCATTTATAAATTAACCGTTATGAATTCCCCCCAAACGGAGGCTAAATATAAAAAGATGAGTTTGATATATGATGGTGTCAAATCAATTCCATCTACCAAGAAAATAATATATGAAATAGTGTGATTTGGTACTATCTATATATTTTACCTGACTGTCTTCGCCAGCAAGTCCATGAAATAAACATAAATTTCATGAGGTACAGTCTGTCTAGCACTCAACACACGATTATAAGCTCCTTCCATGAAGGATTGTTCCAATTCAATTGCATACTTGATACAAGGGTTCTCTAAAGCACTAGAAGGAAGCAATTCCAACTCAGTGTGAAATTCAGCAATTCTGTTTTGCACGAGGAGTCTCAGAAGGTTGAGACCTAATATCGGATGCTCCTGAGAGGATGGTTGTAGACCACTGCTCAATCAAGTGAAAGGAAGATCATAAGCATTGTCTTTAAACAAAAATATGCTGCACCAAAACTGACATCGTAAGAACTTTCCAAAAATTTACATTGAATACGTTATGGAGAATCAATATACCAATTAAAGAAAGATAATTACTGGGTATCTGTATAATAAGGTTTCAGTTGGAAAAAATCCCTCTCCAAAGCATCCTGATCCTCAATCTTTACACTTAGAAAGACTGCATGCTCGTATATGTCCCCTGTAATTTATCAGAGTATAGATATTACTACTGAAAAAAAGAAAATTCAAAAAGAGTTAATAAAGATTGCCACAAGAGATATCAGATAGAGAAGGAGGTTATTATTACTAGCAAGCGTCCGTTCCTGGATGGCATTTGGTGTTTCTTCAAATAATGGAGGTAGACTCTTAAATTCTATCAACATAACCTGCAACATGAAATATAACATAACTTGCACTATATACTACTGACAATGATCATAAAATGCATTTGAATGCAGTACCAAGTAAAAGTACCCCATGATAAACAAAGAGCAGTTAGGCTTTATTCTCAATAAACATGGGGTTGGCTATGTAAACAACAACTAAAACTTAGCTTTATTATCCCTAACAAAATTAAAGTTGTCTACTAGAATTCTTATTCGCAACTCAATTTGATCTGACTAAAAAATATATATGTAAAAAATATAAAAAAATAAAAAATATAGGCCATTCGGTTTACACTTGTAGATCCAAGAATGTAATCACCCTACCCTTAATTTATCCTAATTGCAGCCATCTTCACTTGTTGGCACAATTCTCTGGATTCCTATTTTACTATTCTCTTGCAGCCAAAAGTTCATCTTAACGACCTCATTTCCTGTATATTTACCTTATGAACACTTTGTCCTTTAATGACCCATAAGTCAAACCCTAAATCAAAGTTGGTCAAATAGTCATACTATAGAACTTGCCTTTTAACTTGTAGTTGGTACATATATTCAATCAAATTGAATTTTCTTCACTTCGTCTAACCTGCATTAGTCCTGTACACAGTACATCAGATCCTATTCAATTCATCTTACTTTATTCACAAACAAACCTAATCATCCAAAAGAATTGCTATTTGAAACGGAAGACACAATTTTGCTTCAACTATTTCCTATTCCTAATCTGGTTAAATTATCGTTCAATGCTGAAAACCTTAAGTCTTTAACCTAAGCCTCCATTACATAATCTTCCTGCTATGTTCGAACTTATAAAGCCTTGTAACATTCTTGTCAACAAGCTAAACTAAATCATTCGGATAATGATTCATGTCAAAAGAATTCCTACTACTTCCCCCATCAGATCTTACACTCGTAAATGCTCCATTACACATATCATTTTCAATAGAAATTCCTCTTCTTAGTCAAGCACCGTAGCAGTTATCTACTTACCCATTACATATCCACTGTTTAGAAAAGGTGAAATCGGGCACTGGGTCACTTTCCTTTTTGAGGTGATGCTTACTCACCCAAAAAAATAATAAAAAAATACAAAAATAATTCGTTGTCATTGCTGATATGACATCGCCAGAGTTCTGCATCATCGCTGATGTGCTGTAATTCTAGAGTGTGTGTTGGGTTTGGACTAATAATTTGTCGTTGATTAATAAACAATAAAAAAATAGTGTAGGTTTTAATTAATATATTTTCAAAGTTGATTTATAAATAATTAAAGAAATCAGTGGATTTCCAATGCAGGTGAACCAACACAATTTGTAATGTTTAAATAAAAAGTGGGGTCCAAGTCATTAAAGAGAGGCACAACCTCTCATTGTTTGAGGCATTTGCAATGAAGATTGCGCCTCAATCAACTGAGGCTTAAACCTCGTGAAATCCATTAAATGTTTGCACCTCAATGTCGCCTTTCTAAACCATGTACACAACTTTCCTAAAAAAAAATACATCAAAATCTTCTCTCTCTATATCTTTCTTCCAATGAGATTTTCCTTGTATCTCTCTCTGTCATAATGCAAAACTAATAATCCATACTCAATCACCCTGTTCCATTATTTTATTGTATGATTTACAAGCCTTATATCAGTATATTTTATAATCCTCTTCCTCATTCTTCAAACATAAAAGATTACTTCACATATACACTTTTGTACTCAATACATCAACAAAAATTCACCTCAATCTATTTATTTTCTCCATATTACCCCATTTATGGCCTTCTTTGCTTCAAAAGTTAACAAGGAACTCATTGAGTTCAAACCATGGTTTAAAAAGGCGACATTGAGGCACTTAGAATTTGCACTAAAGTTCAAACATTTAATGGGTTCAATGAGGCTTACGCATGTATTGATTGTGACATAAACCTCAATGCCATGTCTCAAACTATAAGAGGTATGAGCCTCTATTTAATGACCTAGCCCCACTTTCAAAACCCAACAAATTTCATTGGTTGCCATGCTTTTGAAATCCATTAATTTCTTTATTATTTATTAATCAACTATACATCAGCTTTGGAAATTCACTACATATTAAAACCTACCTTATCTCGCCTTTTTAAACTTTGTTTGAAACTAACATAAAAACCCACTCATTTTCTTCTTAGAAGAAAATATTTGTAACTTCTTTCTGACAAATGAGAAAATATCCTAACGTGTTTCCCATAATTTTGATTGCTTGATACTGCTTTCTTTTACTCTTTTCTCATTTATAATAGAACAAACAGGAAAAAAGTAAACTTGCTGATGCTGAACCTCAACTCCTTGTCCCCGCGTTTCTCATAGAACCTTTGGAAGATTTATAAACCTACCCAAAGGAAGACATTCTACACCATAAAAACACATTTTGTTAGCTTTCTTGAGTTAGAACTCTAATCAACTGGACCTGCTCCTTACCCAAAGGAAGACATTCTACACCACAAGAACTCATTTTTTTTTTTTTTAGCTTTCTGTTATGGTTGGATCTCAACTTCAACCAAAATCAACTAAATTCATCTCAAATTCAACACACAATTGAAAGCAGTCAGCTGGGAATCAATAACCCAAGCTGCAAATCTATTAATTGAAACGAAATTACAATGCAATAGTGAAATGTAAAGAGAAAAGGGGAGGGGAAATGCAGAAAATCA
>CAIGRL010111956.1:0-21916 GCA_903798325.1 Fraxinus xanthoxyloides
ACTTAACTATCAAAAATTATATAGGGTGTATTCGGTCGTACTTAAAATTTAATTAAAATTGAAAATATAGTCGTTATTGGATCTCACTCGTCTAATAAAAGTCAACAATAACGGCTAGTTTTTGAATTTTAATCTCTCCCAAACGGCTCTAATACTGCCCTATTTTTGTATCCTCACCATTTTTCCAGGTGCAAGTTGTATTAAGTCTAGAGCTAACAGAGTAGATCTTTTTAAATAGTTATTACTGTAAATATGTTAGTTGGTTAAAATTTTCATTCATATGTTACTTTCAGTTTCAAGAATAACGTGAATTCAAATTTCTCTATTTTCTGATCCATGTCATTGAAATTTGGGATTCAATTTTATAATTTTTGATAACATTAATTAATTTGAACTCAAGTGTTTTTTTTCTTTTTAAATCATAAATCTTCCTGCAATTGAATTTTCAATTATGACATGAGTGTCAATAAGGCCTTCATTCTAGTTGCTTTAGTGGTGCAATGTTTGTTTATTGTTTGAGAACATGACACAGCACTAAATTGAAGTTATTGACTCACAATGCATCATGAATTTGGAAATGCTTAAGATTTGACCTTTATTATTTATAAATTGTATGAAATATATACAGTTGAGCCGTAATTCTGCGCACAACTTTTGTTTTGTTTTTTTCTTCACAGCATGTTGTTTTAACGCTGTAAATGTAGTGGTCTTCCTTGAAAACCCATTTTCTTATGTTATTTAGTTAAACATGTGAAAGCCAAATATCGAAGTTCTCTTTTCAAAACTTGCGAGTCTTGGACAGTTGGACAACTCAATTCTTGAAGCATGTTAAAATTCAAAGAAGATAATGCAAGCAAGTGTATTGGAAGTTGGAAATATGATCTCTCTACTCATCATAATATATCCCCTGTTTGGTCTCCATTATAATTTTAATGCATTTTTATCTTTCTTCTTGACAACCATGCATTCTTGAATAAAATAACTTTACACATAAATTCAAAACTTTTCCTTCTTTTTTGACCACGCATTCTCCAAAAAATCACTTTTTCAAAATACATTTACCCCCAAAAGCTCATTACTGGAGCCCAAACAAGGGCTAGTAATTCATTGTTAAGATCCTAGGCACATCTAAGGACGATTCATATCACAAAGAGTCACTGGTAAAATTTGCATGTCTATGTTTTTTCTCCTGTGGATTTGTGCTTCATAAAAACTGCTTGGTTTTTCTTGATAACAGGTCAGGGTTCTTCACACTCTGGATCACCCTAATGTGCTGAAGTTCTACTCGTGGTAATATTCAACACTGTTTTAGATACAAAAGAACTTCTATCATGAACTAGACTAAGTACTAAATGTGCTTTGAGTATGCTTACTACATTCTATATGGTTTTCGATGGTACCACTCGCATTAGATTGGATGTTCTTCTCACTTTTTTTTTTTCTTTCTAAAAATACATTTTCAGGTATGAAACATCAGCTCACCTATGGTTGGTTTTGGAATACTGTGTTGGAGGAGATCTCTTGACTTTATTACAACAGGTGATTGATTATTTTCATAGTTGCTGATGCTTGATTGTTTGACATCAGGATTCTGTGGCCTGTGAAACTGATTAGTCTTCCCACAGAGAGAACTTGTCATAAATTAAAAGACAATTTATTTCTCTTTTTAATATAATTTTCTCCATTATGATTTTCAAATATATAACAACTGGAATGCCCTTTTAACAGTATATAAGGATGAAAAGTATGGGAAGGTGCAAGCAAGCCTAGCTGGCTTTGTACCCACTTGAACTAAGCTTAAGCTTCTAGATGGCAAGCTTGCATGCTGGCCAGTTTACTTCTTTTTCACCATTTTACTTAATAAGATCCCAATCCATATTTAAATAATTAGTCTTTTGTAATACATGGGGATTGTGTTCAGATTCTTTTGCTAGAGTTTGAGTAGCTGCAGATTAAGTTCAAGCTTAAGCTCAAGCTTCACACTCTGAACTCAAACTTAATTCGAGCTTTGTATATTTCACTTGAGCTTGATACCCAAAAACTCGCAAGTATTTGGACTCAGTTTGTTCTCACCATTAAAATTGTTCATGGTGCACACGGATTAATCTAATTTATGAATTTATGTTATATTACTGATTCTAGCTTTTTATCTTTTCTCTATGTTTTCTCACCAATACAAATTTCTTTAGCAAGAAAATTTTGGAATACTTGGGCTTAAAAATCGGTTATTCACTCTACTGCAGGATGGTAAGCTTCCAGAAGATTCCATACATGATTTGGCTTGTGGCATTGTCAGAGCTCTGCAGTAAGAAAACACCAATTTGCCTGGATCTTCAAATTTCCTGTTTTTCGTGTTTTCATATTTTTTTCCCTATTAACCTCCACCGGTCAGGTACTTACATTCGAAAGGAATTATTTACGGTGACTTAAAACCATCAAACATTCTACTGGATGAGAACGGACATACAAAGGTATACTCCTTTACTTTAACTTCATTCTTAAAGTAAGAATTGGGGGATTCTTCATTTGAAGGGAGGTATTCTACTCACAATTTTCAGGTTCATTTATGTCATAATTGAATAACAAACTGTGCCACCTTTTTAATTGCCAATTCTATGGCCATTATGATTACCTCCCCTTAATGTTCACTATTGCAGCTATGTGACTTCGGATTAGCTAGAAAACTGAGTGATATATCCATAACACCTTCTTCCCAGGTGAATTCTCCAAATGAGTTACGAGTTTATTCATGTATTAATTTTATAAAATCAAAAGGTCATTTTCTTTCCAAATCGCTTCGTCCCGTTTTCTTCTTGAAATCCTCATTTCGTTAATCTTTTTTCATGCTTGTTTTCAGTTGCCACAAGCAAAACGTGGAACCCCATGTTACATGGCCCCCGAATTATTTCTGGATGGAGGGGTCCATTCTTATGCTTCTGATTTCTGGGCTCTTGGTTGCGTCCTATATGAGTGTTATACTGGGAGGCCTCCATTTGTTGGGAAGGAATTCACTCAACTGGCAAAATCAATCCTTTCAGATCCAACTCCAGTTCTTCCTGGCACCACAAGCTCTCCTTTTGTTAACTTGATAAATTCTCTTTTGATCAAAGATCCAGCTGAAAGGATACAGTGGTCTGAACTTTGCAGCCATGCTTTTTGGAGATCAAAATTTGCTCCACTAGCATTACCTCCTCAGCCTGCATTTACTAACATGATTGGGCTCTCTTCCGAATCACATCTCACAGAATGCAATGTTGACAGGCCTCTTCGAAACAATACCCCTGCTAAAACTTGTGGAAAAGATTCAAAAGGGTCTCACAGACAAGATGAGAATTCAATTGTAAGGATGAGGGATCATGAATCACCAATCAAGGGTGTTGCCAGTGGTCGTAAAACTCAAATGAAACCTTCGGTCAGAAATTTTGACGACAGGCACAAGGGTGCTTCAAATGGTACAGGGGGTATCAATCTTCTGAGGCTTTCAAGAATTGCAAAATCAAACCTGCAAAGAGAAAATGAGAAAGAGAACTACCGTAGGCCACTGGCTAATAACTCCAAGAATGATGCAGAAGTCAAAATTGAAAACAATGATATGGAACTTGATTTTAATGAGAATAATGAAGACGAGGTGCATGATGAAGCTGATGGGTCTGACAACACAGCCTGTACCCATGAAAATGGTTTATCAACTCCAAGCAAGCATGAGGGGCAACATGAAGAGACGGATGGCAGCATAAGCCAGTCTGACACATCAAATGTTGTTGATACACCTTCGGAAGACTCAAGAACGCAAGAGGAGGAATCATCTTCAGACATGGAAGTAAGCCCAGTTGCTCCCACTCCACCCAGTGCCACTCAACAAAAGACTCCAAGAATTAAAGATGGTTGTGGGCGTGCCCTAGACTTTGATTCAAGAAAATCGTCTGGAGATCTCTCAGAGGTGCTCTGGCATCCATCTGATCTTGCTGTCAGACCTGTAATGCCTGGCAGAAAATTTGATAAAGGATCAGAAGCCATTCCTTCCCTTCCATTTGATGCATTGCCTGTGCCTGATTTTGTGAAAGTATCCAAAGAACAGTTGGATGTTATTTACTCTAGAATCATAAGTACCATAAATGGGAATACTGCTATTTGTGAGAAGCAAAACACAATCAGGTACCTTGAGATGTTAAGCTGCAATACAGATGCTGCCAATATTTTGACAAATGGTCCTGTAATGCTGGTTCTTGTCAAACTGCTCAGGCAGTCTAAGGCTTTGGCTTTACGTGTACAACTTTCTTCACTTATCGGCTTGTTGATTCGCCATTCTACATTCATTGGAAATGATTTGGCAAATTCTGGAATTCTAGGTGCACTAACTGATGGCCTCAGAGATAAACAAGAAAAAGTGAGAAGGTTCTCCATGGCTGCGTTGGGTGAGTTGCTCTTTTACATATCTACTTTGGATGAGAACAGGGACAATAATCCTCAGGAATCTCCATCTAAGGACAACCGACCCTCTTCTATCTGGCAGGTTTGCTTCTCTTATCATTGCTATGACTTCTGGAAATTGTCAACAATTGTGTTATTATTCGATCCTATCAGTGGATCAAATTTTCCAAGAGACTTACCTTAATTATTTAGTCGTAAAGGGTAGATAGTAATATGGGTTGTCACTCTTGTTTATCTTGATTTTTTTTTTTAACAAATGCTATTTTCTCAATATTTTGGTAGGTTCCCAATTCATTGATCTCTTTGGTCTCATCTGTTTTACGGAAAGGAGAGGACGATTTAACCCAACTCTATGCACTAAGAACAATAGAAAATATCTCTAGTCATGGAGGGTATTGGGCTAACCGTTTCACAAGCCAGGATGTGATTAGGAACCTTTGCTATTTATTCAAGGCTCCAGGGAAACAAGAAAGCATGAGGCTCATAGCAGGATCTTGTTTAGTACGGCTTGTTCGTTTTAACCCTCCTAGTATTCAACAAGTTATAGAGAAACTCTCGCTTAAAGACATCGCTTCTAGCATTTTCAAGGGAAATCAACGTGAGCAGCAAATTTGCTTGAACCTTCTAAACTTGGCATTGCTTGGAAGCCATATATTGACGAATATTGGACGTTTTCTTCTTCCCTTGATGGAAGACAAGACTCTTGTTCCAAATCTCGTGTCTCTTGTCGAACAGGGAAATGAAGTCTCAAGGGGCAAGGCACTCGTTTTTGTGGCTCTACTTTGTAAGAATGGGAAGAGATGGCTGCCACATTTCTTTTGCAATGCAAGATTACTATCAGCTGTGGATAGGCTTGCTAAAGAAAAAGACAACTATGTGCACTATTGTTTAGATGCCTTTGTGCATGCTGTGGCATCAACTTTACCGGGTTTGCTGGAAACTATAACAGGAGATATTCAGCAACTTATGGGTGGGAGACGTCATGGACAAATAGTAGGTCTCATGAGTCGAACTTCTCCAAAGAACAATATTCATTTATTCCCTGTTGTTCTCCACCTTCTGGGGAGTTCTTCATTCAAGCATTTGGTAATAACTCAGCAGGTAGTACAACATTTAGCAAATCTACTTAAACTGGCGGAATCACCTTTTCAGGTAGATACTTACAACCTGATGCATCTCGTTTTTTCAAAGTTAAATTTCCAGACTTGGTGCCTCTAGAATCAATATGCTATAACATGCTTCTTAATGGTGGAAAGATATGTAGTATTTATTTAATACTAGAAAAATTTCTCTAGTTACATCCATGTAGAGAAAGGAAATCTTCATTCACGTGAAGATAAATAGAAGAAAAGGAATCTTGTGATATTTCTTGGATATCTTCCATTATTGTATTCTCAAATGTGCTTTTAGCATTTGCTTCCTTTCTAATGCATTTATATAATTTCCTTCCCAAAGCATTTAATAGAGCTTATTGAGTTATATTCAATGTGATTATTTCGACATTGTTGACTCCCTGCATTTTCTAATAATATATCTTATGGTAAAGTTTTCAGTATTTTCTACTCATTATAGATTTTAGTTGTAAATGAATTTTACATATCTACGAATGCTTTTAGACTCATTTGCTCCACGGATAGAATTCGAGCATGCTAGCATCAGAATTCTTCGCTTTCTTTACACAGATCAATTACTATAACAGAATAGTTTGTAATATGACAAGAAAGC
This sequence comes from Fraxinus xanthoxyloides, assembly GCA_903798325.1. Lineage (NCBI taxonomy): Eukaryota > Viridiplantae > Streptophyta > Magnoliopsida > Lamiales > Oleaceae > Fraxinus > Fraxinus xanthoxyloides. The sequence continues at coordinate 6,157 of CAIGRL010111956.1, forward strand.
TGTAGTGGATAATCATGTACATATTATTCACTTTCAGGGTAGGGATGACTTCCAGATAACTCTTCTGCGTGTTCTCGAGTCAGCTACTGAGGAGCCCGCTGCAGTAAATGACAACCCCAACTTATTCATCCGTCAGATTCTTCCCAGTCTGGCAGTCCTATACAAAGGAAACAAAGATGGAGATGCCAGATTTTTGTGCTTGAAGATTTTCTTTGACGTGATGGTCATTTTCCTAAATGAAGCACTGGAGAATGACCAAAGGCTCGAGGACTTGAAGACAGTGTCTAATTCTTATTTCCTCCCTCTCTATCCATCTTTGATTGAGGATGAAGACCCCATCCCTATGTATGCTCAGAAACTTCTTGTTATGCTCATCGAGTCCAATTACATAAAAATTTCAGATATTCTTCATATGAAAGCAGTCTCACGTTGCTTTGAGTTTCTGCTTGGTGATTTTTCATCTGCAAATGTAAGCAATATCATGCTCTGTCTGGCTCTGGCATCTGCTCCCGAACTTGAAACAAAAATACTATCCCAATTAAAGGTCGTGAGAAAGATTGGAAATCTTTTGGAATTTGTACACGCAAAGGAGATGGAGGATTTTGTCGAACCAACCCTTGGTGTGTGTAGGGCATTCCTTTTGCGCTCTCTAGGCTGTAGGAAAGGCTTTGTGTATTCAAAGGAACCTACTCTTTTATACGATGGTTCTAGTGAAAGCACTACAGAACAGCAGCAAGGCATAAAAGATATAATGGACTTTGGTGGCACTGTTGGAGTGTTGGTGGAACTGAGTAAATCCAAAGAAGCAAACATTGCTGACTTGGCTTCTGAATGCTTGATTTTGTTGTTCAAAGCAGCCCCGAGAGAAGCTACTATGAATTTTCTAATGAATATTTCAAAGGTCACAGCATTCTTTGAAGCTATGCTTCAGGGTATCTCTCACCTAGTGGTAGAGCGAATTATGCACGCTCTTGGTTATTCTTCTCGACTGTATTTGTTACATGCAATGATATTATCTATCTCTACATCGGAGATATTAAAAATCGAAGCAATTGTTTTAGACCTCAAAAGCTCTAGCAATCAGAGTATTGGTAACACTGCTTCCCGCGTGGCATTGGAGTTACAAAGGGTACCTCGGTAGCTTTTCAGTTCCAGAGGTTGGTTTCATTCACATATATTCTTCTGCCTCGCTTGCTTTATACGTTTCCGTCCTTTGCATTGATGATAACATTGGTTGCCTTTGCTCTGCAGGAACTGAAGGTTGATCCATATCACCTATAACAATTAATCTGATTACCCCCCGGGGTGAATAGTTCTTCTTCCGTGATGGTACACAGTGGCTGCTTCTATGGAACGAAGAGAAGTGGTAAGGGAAGGAAGATGTCTAGCCGTCCTTCCTTTGTATTATCTATGTACACATGTATCATCCCATTATTTCAATTGGACGCTTCTTTTACTTAAGTTTCAATCTTGTTAGTCTATTCTGCCTAGAATATTTTTATTTACTAGCTTGGCTGCCTTGGCGGTTTGAGTATGGATTGTGAAGAGAGTTTTCAACAATATTTCTCTAAATTTTTGTTTTCCTGTTTCATTGGCTCCCTTGAACTCATCTGGTTTCAATTGAATCCAAGATTTCACATTTTTCTTCAACAAACGTCTATAAGATGTGATATACGCTTAAAGATTCTTGTAAGGTTGGGGCACGTGATGGTTTTCCATTCGAAGATGGAAGGTGGATCCCACCTTTCATGGTCGGTGGCCAATCGCGATATCTTACTAGGTGCAAAGTAAGTTGGACCTTATTGTGCGAGCTTGTCATTGCATGGCATGAAACAACTCGTGCTAGCTGACTCCACTCTACTCCCCTAGTCATGCTATATGACATGATTTTATTTAATTGACTGTTAAGTAAATAATAAAAGCAAATATTTTGTTATGAATGTTTATTTCCCACAGTTTGCTGCCGCAAACGCTGCTTTATTATTTCTTAAAGGTAGGCAGGGAAAGAATACGAAAAAGGAAAAATATTGCTGTCTTTCAGCAATTTTTTCTGACAATTTTGTCTTTTCACCTTTCAGTAAAGAGACTTTCTCCTCAGCTTTCAAGTGATCATTGAATATTAAAAGCCTCCTGTCAACCCCGTAATTAGCGGCAGGTAACTATACTCACTTTACTTGTACTAATTTGAATGCACGTGCATTGTTGATAATTAATGGGGAAAATTCCAACTCATCGTCATCTTATTGCCTTAGTAATGAGTAGATTCTCAACGTCTAAAAAGGAAGTCTAACTTTTCATTATAGTTGTCTAGTTAGTCCTCGATGAATAGCTTGAAAAGAGTCAAGTCTGCCACTATCATACCACATTCGACCTAGGCACCTCCTTCGCACCTTGTTAAGTATGAATTTGAAAACAATTTCCACTAGCAAACAAACATTCTCCTCCCTACACATGCTAACCACTATCAATCCTTTATATATTTCATCGCTCTCCAATAATATAACAAAATCCTTGGTGGCACTATACCCCATGTTGATACTTAATCATGTCCCTTTTCCTTGCTTCAATCATAAACCATAACTCACTCTTTAAACCTTTTCTTCTGACACTCATTTCACTCTGCAAGAATTGCTATTGATTTCATCATCATTTCAATGGCCTCTTTCCATCTTCTTGTAGCAATCATAATGGCTTTAATGGTTTCTTCTTTACATTCTTTACCGGCTGATAGGATGATATCAGAGTCCTCTTCCATTTCTTCTGCACCTGAATTGCAGCCAAATCCTCCGCTCTCTCCAGACGTTTCTCCTCTTTTGCCTTCACCTGGTGGGGTGGTGCCTCCTCCCACTGGATCATCATTACCAACAATCCCCTCTGATTCTACACAGAATCCTGATATGATGGGCCCTGTTGGCCCGGATGCTGCCTTTGCGCCATCAGGGTCGTTGCAGACTTCCTCGATAGAGTCGAGATTGCTAGTGACTGGGTTGAAACTTGGAAATTTTATTGGTTTCTTGGCTTATTGGTTAGTTCTGGTTTTTGTCATCTGAACTAGATCATCATTTCCAACTATTCTCTCTAATCCTAGTCCTCAGGGTCCTGATATAACAGTCCTTGTGGCTTGGATACCATGGTTGCTCCATTTGGGTTGTTGCAGTCTTCTTCAACTGTAAAAGAATTACTACGTGGAACTTTTCTTGGGTTCTTGGTTTATTCGTTGGTTCTGTTTTTGGTGATCCGAGGTTGGTTTTGGGAGAATTTATGTTAAACTTTCCATTCTTTTATGTAGCACTTTGTGTACATTAATCCTCTTTCTCTATTCCATTTAATCCATCGTTACTTTCACTAGTAAAATCAAATTTCTTGCAACCACATCAAAGATACATGTATTAATCAACCGCTTATCACGTTTTTACTTTCCATAATTGTATTAAATGCCTCGGAGGGAAGTCTAGTCAAGAGTCTCTCTTTAGAGTAATTCATAAAATCAAATTATAATTGCATCGGACAATGACAGTAGATCTGGATACTATTTTGAGCACCTTGAACGACAATGTTATACTAGGAAACACACGTAACAAGAAGATGGTCATAGATCGAAGAAAGCTTAGTCAATATTGCATAAAATAAGGTATAAAGTGAAGAGTTTTCTACACAAAGATGCCTAGTATGTTGAAAAAAGTAGGCAATTATTAACAAGTGTGGGCATTCATAGCTGTAATTATTAAAGTGAAAAGGCCAAAAGGCATAATCGTTTCCAGTGCATTTGTCTTGACTTAGCTAATATTAATTGATTGGAAGTATTTTCTAAGGTTTGGCACATGGAAAGGTCATTCAATAAAGTAAGAGTTTGCTTTACAGCTTTACAGCTCTTTTGTCATGGTTCCATTTTTAGTTTTTATTTCATTTTTTTGTCTTGTGGGGTTTAAAATAATAATTGGTGGCTATGAGTGAAGATTATAGGCTGAGATGTGTTATTTCATGTATATATAATTGAGTGACAATTTTGATACCATCGTGAAACCCGACATGTAACGTAATTATAAGCACACATTTCCTTAATCATTACGAACCAAATGTTTCTGTAAGTGTACATTTCATATTGGATCTTTTGCTCTTTTGGATTGTGAAATGTTATATACATATGGTAGATATGAGTGAGCTTGACGCATTAATTTTCTGTGAGACTTGAATTCACAACTTCTATCCATTTGAATACTGGGATGGACCGACAGAGCTAGAAGATAAGATTTGTAAATTATATAAAATTCTAATTGTGGGAGCAAAAATTAAAAACTACAGAGACTTTTTGAAAATCTTGAAAAAAATTGGAGAAAATATTGACTTTTCAAATTTACCATTGGTGCTGCCCCACTGTAAAGCCGCTTCGGTTTCAATACCATGTTAAACTAGTAATCTAAAGTGAATTATGCTTGGTGTACATAGGGAGCACCATAATGGTGTCCATAATGGACACATGGTGCCCCCCTATTGACACCGTTATGGTGCTCTATGTATATCAAACACTACTCATCTAAAGTTACTACTTACTAGAAAGAAGAATTCATGTATTTATATTCATGTATTCTAAAACTTTAATCTAAAAAAAAAAATTCTACTTTCATCCTACTTATTAACTTATATGTAAAAATTTTAAGCTTGCCCATACATGTGTTATCCTCTCAGAAGGAGAAATAAAGCGAGTCAGCATAAAAAAATGTCAAAAGAGCCGAAGACCTCAAAAGATGAGATCCAAAATGATTATGATTTACAACTCTTTTGAACCCAACATTATTATAGCAGTTTTAGCCCCTGTTTGGTTCAACTACCAACGTAGATTAAAACTTAAATAAAATTATTGGAGTCCACAATTTTTCAACTACACATTACATCAATTTTTATCAAAATCTTTTGAAATTGTGATTTTTTTTTTTTATCTAAGCCTAACATTGACTTAGCCCTTGTGTGAGCCCCATTTTGATAGAAAACGCATTTTTTAATAATGATTTTTGGATAATGTGCAGTTAAAAATAAATATTTTTTTTCGAGTTATGTGTTATATTATTTTATTGAAAAATGTGATTGAAAATGAGTTTTGAAAAAATGAATTTTTGATAAAATAGAGCTCAAACAAGGTGTTAGTTTCTACAGTGATCTAATTGAGTTCATTTCGGGTGCCCCCATATGTGAAAGCATGACTCAGACATGGCACAACCCACCATGGGCCAGCCGATCTCTTAGCCACCCCGCACTGGATTGAGCTGTACAGTTCAAGAGAAAGGAAGCTTATGCAAGAAAAAACTAAAAGCCCGTATGCCCACCACGGCTGACAGGCCGTTTTAGAACAATGCCGGGTTGGACCAACTCTAAAACGGTCATGTCAGACCATTAGAACCCGGTTACACCACTGTGTAGAGATATACAGATATAGCCTTAGCCTATAGTTCTTGTGAAGCAAAACTAAAATTCCTTCATAAAAAACACCAGAAATCTCTCCTTCAGCTCAATATCATTCGATAATGAGAGAAACTTTGTACTATATTATATCTTGATTCAGGTCTAGCAGGAAAAAGAAACGAAGGTAACGACGAGAATCTATTTCCTTACAAGGAAATAAATCATAGAGAAAAACTAGGAAAGGTTCCTCAAAACGAAGAGCAAAGGGACGCTCCATAATAGCATTATCAGGCAACCGAACAAAGGAAACAGAGATTCATAAGTCAAAGAACTTTCCTAGCAAACCTATGGTTCGGAATGTTTAGCTTATTTCTTCTCTTTGAGCTTCTCAATCATATCAGCTGCTTCTTGAACAGTGGTGATACTTTGAGCACTTTCTTCTTCCACAGAGATCCCGAACTCCTCTTCAAGTCCCATGACAATCTCAACCTAAATCGGGACAAACCCAACATCAGCCAACCATTATAAAAGATAGCTCACATTAAGAAACAGCCAAGATAATGAAGTTATAATGGTCATAAGAAGCATATATATGGGAAAATTGCACTATCAGTCTCCAAATTTTGAAGAGGAGCAAGATGCTTTGCAGCCTTCAATTATAGTTGCGCAATGGTCCTCAACAATGGAACCGACCAAACCTTTGTCAATTTATCATTTGTGACCCTCCCATGTCCAACTTTATGAAGCTAGATTTTGCTTCCTTGTTGAAATTTAAAATGAAGGCATGTTTTCACAAGGTCACATGCTACTGTTAGCAAATGGTACTATTTCCCCATAAATACACGTTCACTCTTCCCACATACATTCGAGGAAAGGAACATATTTAACAATAAGACTAATACCGTATCAAGTGAATCAGCGCCAAGTGATGCAAACTTGGACTCTCCAGTAATGGCTGAATCAGCAGGGAGTGCTAGTTGTTTTCTCACAATTTCACAAACTTTATCCACTGTCTCGGGTTTCGCCTGCACCAAAGAATCATTCAGAATTGTTAGTTAACTCAATTTCTTCTCTGGTGTGATCAATCATCAAATGTCACATTGATAGCATCTTAAAAGAAACAATAGACGGTAAATATAGCAAACAAATATCGTTAATTCACTTTCCAGAATCTCTTCATATGAAAGAGGTAAAAATCTGTGTAATAGCAAGCTAGAGAGTTAAGTTAAGAATTGTAAAGGCACCCAATTCTTGACTAGAGGGGACACCAAAGATCTCTAATCAATTGAACTGAGAAAAAGGGATTCCAGATGCAGCAATTTAACCGAAAGCCAAAAGAACAGGTACAAGGAATCTCCATTCATCCAATTTAGGTAAGGTTAGTACACATGATATGAGTTATTGCAGCATAATCAAGGAATGTTGATTCTGTATTTCCAGATGCTGATTCCAAAGGCTATATACTAAGTGCATTAAACTCGCTAACGAGGTGAAAATATTCTATACATATAAACTGTGATTGAGATTAAATTGGAATGCAACCAACAAGTAGGATGCATGGTGAGAAAGACTTTCAATTTACAATTTCGATCTATTAAGGTTCTTTGTTAGAATGTTACTGTTTATTAGCCAACTTTAATGTACAATTATGAGCAAGTCCCAGGTATAATTTTTTGTTATTTCTGTATTCCGGTTCATTCTTGAACAACACTATGGACGGCTTAAAATAACTGCACAACACCATGTCACGCTCAATTACATTACGGAATCACAAAGTTAACCATTAACGCAGCTTGCATTTAAACTCAACCATTTTTTAAACCTCCTGTATTATTATCAGTAGTAGCAACATAATGAGAATCCTAAGAAGAACTAAGCAGTAGATAGGAACAAATGTTGAATCTTTGACGACGACGTATAACAGCTATATCAAAGCATACCGCACAGGCAACGCGGAAACGAAGAGGAACTGGTTTGAAGCTTTTTCCACCGAAGGAAACTGAAACTGTCTTCAATTGTGAGACCTGCCCATGTTCACAACATAAGAAATACCACAATGCAACGAGCACCAATCAAGACTAAGAAAAACAAGAATAAAGTTAAAAGAAGTGAACCATAATGTCATTAAAATTTCCAAAATTGTAACCTAAAAGTGCTTATAATTTTGAGTACCCTTGAACTACTTTCCAAAGAAACAAATTCAATTACATAATTTACATTGTACACATGTAAAATCAGATAGACAACAGGACCTGCTGAATCTTTTGAAAAGAGTATGTAATACAGTAGCAAACTGAGAAAAATAATAAAAATTTAGCCTTGATTTACTTATAAGAGACAGTTCCCAGTTAATCATTTATAATCGTTAGCTTCAAATAAGAACTATGTACAATTCATAACATCTTTAGCATTTTGTACCATAAAAACTCAGCATCAAAAAATAAGTAATGAATATTTAAACACATGGTAATATGTAAACCACTCCAGGTCTAGAGTATAAATTTATAATAAAATATAAAATTATTTTAACCAGAAAAGGATTAGTGCTGTTTAAAACATTCTAATTTAAAATCGACAATTTCCGAGCCATCATTGTGTTGGAAACCAATTTTAAATGATTATTTAAGTGGAATTCGTTATTTGGTGAATGAAAAATGAAGCCAAATTCAAGTCACTTGAATACTTGAAATTGTTGGAAAATCGTTTAAAATATTATGGAATATTCTAGAAAATATCTAGATGGAAAGTCGTGTCATTCCTTATGAAAGTTTATGACTTTTGGTATGATTATTTTCCAATGTGTGTTTCTTCATATATAAAGATTAATTTCAAGAAATATGTCCTTTTACATGGTTGTGTCTTTTGAGACAAACCTTTCCGGCTACTATTATAGATCCTATGTGTTTGGATTTTATTCATTCAATTCGTAATTTCATATCATATATTTCATTTGTGCTGCAAAAAGACACTTCATAACAGTGTGTTTTTCTTGCATAAAAGTCATTTCTTGGTAAAGAGAAAAATTCTGTTTCCAGTTTGTAGGACTACGTAATTTGGAGTGCTACTATTATGGGCGTGCTCGTTGCATCTTGGAAGATGATTGTCAAAAATCGTTAGCACCGATGAGTGTCAAATTTTGAGAAAGTGTCAAACACCTGCCTCTATTTATTTCTATTTTCTGTTTTCTTTTAACTAGTGTTCTGATTTCAGAAATGCTAACTTTCTTTTGATAATTTTCAAAGGTTTTAATTGAAGAACTAATTGGTTTTCAATGAAGAATGGAAAGGCTTGAGTTTGTCTTCATATATTCAGTTTCGGTAAGTCAAAGCTTCGTTCATTTTTCATGCGGATATAAATATATGTTGTAGAATATAATGAATGCACATATCGGTGTAATTGCCCCAACACATTGAGCATCAATTTTCTCATCATAAAATTAATAAATCACAGAGATTCGTACACCAGCTACACAGGATCAAGAAACGACAAAGAATATATTATACCTGAAAGATTATAATCAAGATCCTTAAGCATAAAAAGCATACAACCCATTTCAGAAAATTAAATCTTTAATCATAAAAAACAATACATATCTTAAAAACCCCACTTCCAAAAATCAAATCTTTAATCACAAAAACAATATAAGAGAAAAATAATAATAGTAATAAAGCATGGATCAACAAGAAAAATACCTGGTTTTTCTTGAAAGAGGAAGCGACAGAGGAGAAGGAAACGGATGAAGCAGTAACAGAGGCCATTTGATAGAGATTACTGGATCTAAAAATGGCAATAGAAAAGTGGAGAAAGGGAGAAGCGGTGGCGGAGAACACCAAGTTTGTGATGAGTGTGTAGTTTTATGTGAGAGAGAGAGAGAAATGGGGGGTGAGTCTCGTGGTTTTATAGAACCTTTGTTCAAGTTGTTGGTTTGTTGGTGTAACACTTCGTTTGTATCGGAATTTAGAGTGTTTGGGTGTAGAATTTTTCTGGGAGGTTGGGGTTGGAGTGGGCAAAATAGGAACTTCATGCGCTGTCCAGTCCATCATTTAGCCTTGTTTGATGGTCACTATCTGACAAAAATAATATTTGAACAGTGATTTTAAGTAGAATGTGTGGTTAAAAAGTAAAAAAAAATTTAAAATTTAGGTAAAAAAATATTTTATTGTGTAAATATATGATTGAAAATGAGTACGTTAAAAAAAAGAATTTTTAAATAATGGTGTCAAATAGTGGCTCAATTTAGAGGTGTGAAAATGGATGACACATGTTAAGTTCTATGGAGAAAATAAGCCGTCACTGTACCTTGAGGAAAACTGGATCAAAATATGGCAAGTTCCACGTGGAAAAATAAATCGTGACTAGCTTGAATTGGGCCTTGTTTGACTCGCTTTCATGTCAAGTTGTATAGGATGTGACTCTTTTTAAATAGCCCTTTCTCGACCTAGTTACTATCGACATGAGCGAATCTAGCCTTATAGTTTAGCACGGACACATATTGTTGATCGATGATCGATGACCGTTGACAATCAACGATCGTAATAGCCAAAAATATAATTCAATACATATGTAAATGCACTAAAACGTAAAAAAATATATACATACGAAAATATAATTCATTACAACCCAAAATACTAAAAAAAAAAGCCCTCGATTTATTTTTTAATTCAAAATTGATTAAAAACAGTGTACACATGGACATGATTTAATTGAGTCAAACATCTTCACCATTAATTTTTTTCACTCATCCCTAAATCATAATTTCCTAGAACCCTAAATTTTCAAATCACAATTCACATTTCACAACACACAATTCAAAACAACAATATAACATAAATTCTCATTTCTCATAAGTCATAATTAACAAAAACTGGAAACAAAAAAAGGAATAAAAACATAAATACAGTGGTTAGTGTACTGTATGCACCAAAATATCCATAAATTCTCAAATAACAAAAAGCGAACAGCACTAGCACTAGCACTAGCAAATTGCAAATTTGAAGGAAATATGCAAATTCAAATAAATACCTCAGCAAGATAGAATCGCAGAATGCAAGAGAAGTCGAGAAGAGACGAAGCGGAAGTCCAGCCTTTAGCTACTGAACAACACCAACACGGCAGACGCCAGACCGTCCTCCAAGTCGGCGGCCTCAAAAATTCATAGCCACAGCCCAAAATAATTTCGCCCTCGTCGTCGTTGCCTACTCTTCCTACTCTCTCTGTCAATCAGACCCGAAGCAAAATAGAATGAGAAATATGGGATATTTGGTTTTGTTGCTATTGGGCCATTGGAATTTGGCGAACATAATTCAAGGCCATGGATTGGGCATTTTTTTTTAAATGAGGCTCAAAAAAATTCTCAGGCTCCTGCTTCCACTCAGCTCTCGTCCCCGCTTCCACGGTCTAGCGCCTTCTTCCTTCTTCATCTTTCTTCTCGATCACTCGCCTTAGCTTGAAGCTTTCGACGGATCCAGCACGGCCGACGGCTGGGGCTGGTTGGGTGCTGGGTCCGCCCCTACCTCTCGAGTTATACCGGTTAAGCGAAGTCCTACTTTTGGAACGGTCGAGTTTAATCTTGATTATCTTACCCGCTCTATTTATATTTTAAATTGGGATTGGAAATGTTTTTTTGGTTTTAACTTTTAACTCTTATTTGATGTAGCTTAAAAAGTTGAAAAAAAAAAAAAACTACTTTAAAGGTGAAAATTAATTTTTAACTACATATTTCATGTACGCAACTTTTATCAATTTTTCAATCATATATTTCATCATTTTTTTTTATCAAAATTTACTAAAAAATCTGACTTAGCTACATCAAACATGGACTTAGTAAAAATTAAATTTAATGCAAAATAAATTTGATTTCATCGCTCTTTTTGTTTTGCATTTTCTAACCCCCTATTGGTGAAAAATAAAAATTGCATCGCATTCCAATATTGTGAACATTTAAAATATGTCATTGTTGCAAGAATTGGAGAATTTGGGAAATATTATGTCCCTTGTAAGAACACAACTGGCCAAGGTTTAATCGCACTGTGCAAGGTATTTGTCCATTTTTTTTTTCCCCTCAATTAAATTTTCATCAATTAATCTTGGTTTTGCCAACCATATTTAGGGGGAGAGTGGTTGAGCAAACAGAAATGCTAGCTGTTCATTGTCATTGTACATGATTTTTTGTACCCCATAAATATGGAGAATACAACTTTAGAGGGTGTTTGGTATAGATTAAAATCGGATTAAAATTGAAAAATTAGTTGTTATTGTTGACTTTTATTAGACGTATGTGACCCAATAACAGCTATATTTTCAATTTTAATTGAATTTTAAATCGTACCAAACATGCTCTTAGATTTGAATATAAAATGATTTGTGGTAAAGAGGTATGATGGGGAATTTTCTAGATAATGTTTTGGCAGAGTTTTTTTCAAACAAATGTTAAAAGTTTCTCATTACTATTTGTATATGTAAATTTTCTTCTAAATTAATAGTTATTGTGCATTTTAGCTCATGTTTGGTTCCCATTTTTTAAAATTCAATTTTTTTTCAAATGGATTTTTCAACTACATATTTTACGAGATTTTTAACTTTTATTAATTTTTATAAAAACTTACTGAAAATCTAATTTTTATCGAAACCAAATAAAGGCTTAAATTTGTGGAACAAATTGACAAGCATTTCAACATCAATTCCACCTATTTTTTTTGCAAGTAATAAGTAGTCGGTCCAATCAATGAGGTTGCACCTGTCCCCTAGCTAATAAATTAAATGTCTAGTAGACTTATATTCAGAGCTCGTTTGGGAGAGATTAAAATTAGATTAAAATTAAAAAATTAGTCGTTATTGTTGACTTTTATTAGACGAGTGAGACCCAATAATGGCTATATTTTCAATTTTAATTGCTACCAAACGGCCTTTCAATATTTGAATTTTAAATTTTGTAGTAGCATAATGTATTAACAACTTTTCTTTATTTTGTTACCATGACATTCTCCATAAAAGAAAATTATAGAAAGGAAAGAAAATGGTAAGAGGTCACCAAACATGCACTTGAAAGAATTCAATTAATGATATTTAATTTTGCAATAGTTTATTAAATTGAACTGAAGTAAGAAAGGTTTGTAGGATTCCATATCAAAGTAGATTTTAATGCACACACAAAAAAATAAATAAATAAATACTTGGCCTTTATGGTTTGGGAGAATTGCACAATTGATCTTCAACTTATTGCTTTAGTAGCTAGTTAGTTCTCATTTTCTTACAGAGAAACAAGTTTGTCCTCTATTATATAGTTTATCAAGGGATGAAGTCAGATTTTGCTCCTCAACTTTAGTCGGTGTTTAAAATAGTCGTGATATAAATGGCAATATATTTACAATGACAATAATTTTTTGGAAACCGTAAACTCAATTAAAAGAGACAGATAAATATGACGAACATCATAAAATTGTGAGAGTTATATGTAAAATCTGATCATTTTATGCCCTGTTCAGTAGGGTGATTATAAGTATTTGAATAAATAAGTCAAAAGCATTTTAATGTTATTGACTGTACCATCCTATTAAATTCAGCATATCAACACACGCATTTAATAATTTGCATGTGGAGTAGGTTTCACTGATGAAATTACAAATAAAAAAATAAAAAAGAAAAATTTAAAGGTGAAGAAAAGAGTGTGAGGAAGAAATGAGAGAAAATCCCAAACCAAACAAGGCCTTAGATTCAAAGCTGGTGAATCTGCTAATTGAACGCAACAGCCGATTTGGTACAACCGCTCATTGCAGAGCCGTAGAGCCACGCGCTTCCAAACTGGAGACAAGTTGTCTGCAGTACCATTTGGTGCAATAGACAGCAGTCATTTGTACAGTATTGGAATAAGGGAAATCGACTAAGATGGTGAAACCTTTTCTAATATTGCGTAATTGGTCCAAATACTTCAAATATGGCGTTATTGGTGCCAAACATTTTCGATTTTGGTACAAATTATCCTTTTGGACGGCCTCCATCCATAAAGTCTGTTAGTTTGGTTTTTGAAATGCAATTGACCTTATTGTCTTTATTTGAAAGGACGTCTTTGTTAAGAAAGCGTTTTCCAAATATTCAAATTTATCAACGATTCATGTCCAATTGTAGTCCACAACGGCATACACTCGGACCCATTTTCTCTTAATAGTAATATCAATATTCTGAAATAGTACCTCTACCAGCTATGTTCCATATATTAAACTTATTGGTAGGTGATTTTTTAATTTGTTGGCGAAAGTAAACTAATACGCGTACTTGACAAAAAAGCTCTTCAAATAAATAGTAATGTCAATTGCATTTCAATGACCAAACTAACAGTCATTGTAGATGGAAATCATCCAAAATGATCATTTGTGCCAAAATTGAAAAGGTTTGGGACCATTTACATCACATTTGAAAGGTTTAAACCAATTATGCAATATTTGAAAATGTTTAAGATCATTTGCGCCAATTTTCCATTGAAATAATAAAAAGAACCCTTTGTAAATTCCAACATTTTTTTTAAAGCATAAATTTAAACTTTTTAAAAAGAAAAGAAGATAGTTAGAAAACTTTTTTTTTCCCTTTTATTAAAAGCAAGAACTACATACTTTACAAGGAAGCATTCCGCCAAAAGTGATGGCTATATTTATAATTTTACACTTATAACCTCTCCATTATATAAATCAAAATAATATCTGAACTTTTATAATATTTGAATCCCACTAATATATATGGAACGATAATTTGTTCAAAAATTCAATTATCGCCTCCTTCACCTTTGCTCATCCACTTCAGAGGAGGGATAAGGTTTTGCGATTAGGAGTAGAGACTAAAGGTAATGTAAGTGTGAACAAGAGATTGAAGAAAGAAGGGGAATCACGAGTTGGTGATAAAAGAGTTAGAATGTGAGTACTTTTTTTATTTCTTAACGCTTATTCGAGTAGCCAGATATTCCTTTAAAATAGAGTGCTAGATGTGACGTGTGAGTGTAATTGAAAAGAACTCCGTTATGAAGGATGTAAACAACATAAAATTGAAAGTTTTGGACTCAAATGCATAAAACCCAACTACTTTAAATTACTCCATTTTCCACGGTACTATATAGCGCGTAGTTTTTGATATCACACCTACCCCACGCCACCCCCACCTCTCTCTTTCTCTCCAGTTTTTTCTCAACCAGTGCCACTAAAATCTACCGATCTCATTACACCCTAAAGTTCCCTTTTTGAATTCTAATTCCCTCTAAAAAAAAAAATCCCGATTCTAAAGGCTCACACAATCTTTCTCTCCTAGTAAGTTTCCTTGTTTTTTGTTTTTTGTGTGTATTAAATGTAAGTGATGGGTTTGGGGTAATATTTCATAATCTGATTAAGACGTGTTTGTAAGCAATATGTTTTACCTTGTTCGATTTCTACTATGATTCATGGAAATCAGAAACCAGAAGAGGAAATTTGTGAGCATAAGAGAGTTTTTCATATTTTTAGCAAGTATAATTAGTGATGTAGGATGTATAACAGTTTTGTGGAGTGGGTTTTGTTTCAGTTTTTGTTCTTTTATATGAGGGATGAAAAGTTACTGTGCGTTATGTGCAATTAGAATGAAATTTTACATATGGAAATGAAGTGGAAGTTCCATATTCATTACAAAGGTTTTTATTTTTGTTTTGGAGTGTTCTTTCGAATTTATTAAATGGTGGAAAAACTGTGGAAATAAATTATTTTGGTATGGATGTTGTTATTAATATAAATCAGTTAAAGACTGGTTTTTAAATGTTTGGGATATGGAATTAACTCAGCCGATTATGTTTATTGTTTCAGTTTACAAGAATTATGAGTACTCGGCTAGTAGAGATTCAGCCACGTGAACTTAAGTTCATAGGTAAGCGAATGAAATGAAATCGTGCAATTACATCACTCGTATGAATATAGATATGTGATGAATCCATTTGTTATGCTCTTGACGTTTAATTATGTGAATGATTGCATATTCTTTGCTTGGGCACAATTAACGCAGGAATAGAGGGATACATTACACATTTGATGATATGGCAATCTGTTCATTATTTTTAGTCATTTAGGAGAATAACTTCTTAGAGATGCATTAACATAGTGGCTGCATTTAGCGGATGGATTTGGGCTTTCCGGATATAATCACAATAATTCCCACTCAACGTGGAATATAATTTTTTCTTAATCTAACTTCCAATACCTCACTTCCATGGAGCCAAGCGTAAAATTATGAGCATCTATTGCACTTGGATACTTTTGACTTGCACAACCACTTTCCATTTTGTGGATACTGTATATTTAAAAAAATTGTGAGATGTATACATCTGGTTTGACTTATATTAAGCTCAGCGGCCAAG
>CAIGRL010111979.1:0-12736 GCA_903798325.1 Fraxinus xanthoxyloides
TTTTTGGTATTTGGAACAAATTCTAGACCCAATGGTAGAAAATATTATCACTTTAATGGACAATTTCGATAAAAAAAGAAGTCAAACGGATTTCAAACTTTCAACATTTTCCATGAAAAATTATACAAATCAAACACACTTTATTACAATTCCCTGTAAAATATTTTTTAGGAAATTTTTTTCTCTATAAAATATTTTCTTTCCACCTATTTTCTACTCTTGCAATCAAACGGACCCTTAGTGTAACAATTTGATTTATGTGATCAAGCTGTTAACTTACGTATTATCTACTTTATGACAACTTAAGCTCATTTGACCTTTCATAGCTTGTTGTCGCATCCTACAAGGATTCGAACACATGATCAATGCCTTATGAGAAATTTAAATTGAATCTTGGTAATCATCCAAACCTAGTGCTCAAGTTGTTCTCTTATGTACCGTCCGTTTTGAGAGAGTTTAAACTCATTTTACTCACAAAATTTAACGACTCAAGTCTCATGCTTGACCGTTCATGTATTGTCTACTTGAGGAGAACCCTCACAAAATTCTATCACGTTTCACATGATTCAGACTCAAGATATTTGTCTCATGAGAGATTTAAGTTAAATCATGATAGTGATCCAAACCTCATGCCCAGGTCGTTCTTTTACGTAATGTTTGCTTTGGAAAAACTTGAACGTATCTTGCTCGTAGATTTTCATCCCGTCCCCAAAATTTGAACCCAAGATATATGTCTTATAAAAGACTCGAGTTGAATCCTAATACTAATTGTTATCAGGATTCGACTCAAGTATTTTATAAAACAGAGGTCTTATGTTTGAATACTGAGAGATAACGCTAGAAATTCATAAAGGGTAAATTCGTACCAGGATTCAACTTTATTCTCTTATAAGACAAACGTCTTGTGTTCGAATTTTGGGGATGCGATAAAATTCGTGAGGGATAATATATGTTCAAAATTTCATAAAGTGGACAATGCTTCAGAAAGCGGTAGGAGCAAGGCTTGGGTCATTACAAAAAATGTGCATTTTTTTTATAATAACCCGAAATTATTAACTTACGTATTTCCACTTTGGGAGAGCCTAAAATGAATACCGATAGGAGTAAGATGAGTTTAGACTCTCTTAAAATAGACAATACGTAAATTAACGATTTAGACATAGAAGTCGAGTCATTACACTTACAACAAAATATGTAAAATATCCATTGACTATGGCTGCGAGTCAAGCAATTTTTATAAATTTAGGTGGGGTCCATAGGGGATGAAGTGTGAGTTTTATTTTTCAATTTGGATTGATTTCCATAAGTAAAGTGTGACAAATTTCTACGAGGACCATGTCATGATTTATGAAAATTTAGAGGATTTGTATGATTGGAGATTGATAGTAACGATTTAATAAAAGATCAAAAATCAATTCACTTATTTTGAAAAGTTGCAGATCAATTTACTACTCGATTAATTGGTTAAGGACAACTAAGTAAGGGCTAATGATTCCTTAAATCCAAAAATGCAGATAAGTGACACATGTTGTGGACCCAAAAGTTCACCAAATGTGGACCCATTTCTACCTTGAGATTGAACCAACCGTTACACCTTGACTGCTTTAGTACACAAAAGATTTTGGGTTATTGAATTTGCACAGTAGTAGCTGGTCTAGAGTGAGAAAATTATATACATACAAAAATCTAGAGAGAGAGGAATGGCATTTATTGAAAACTTCACAGTGGTGAGGACAGCAACTTCGAATTATTCTTCTTCTGTGTTTCATAATCTGTTCAGTGCCTCTGTTAGACTCATTTATAAATTTATATTTATCCCATTTTCCTCTCTATACATACACATATGTATATGTATATGCATTTTCATGGCTGCAGAGAGAGAGCACTAAAGTGAGAGCAGTGTAAGTATAAAAAAGGTAATAGGGCAGGCATTCATAAGCCTTTTACACGTGATAAAGGAAGCATTTGCATGCGTGTTGTAAAAGATTCATCTTCATCATCATTCCTCTGCTTGAATCCACACACCATACACACACTTACTGTGTTTCATTTTTTTTTCTGTAATTTTATATGCAATTTTGAAACTCCCGAAAAAAAGTTGAAAAAAAACCCATCTTTTAATCCTCACTTTCTATCTTTTCTGTTCATGATTAAAGTCCAGTTCTTTGATTCTCAGATTCAACTCTCTGAATCTTTGTTATTTATTGGTGAGTTCAAAGATAAAATCTTGGGGTTCTTTGTAGAATCATTCCTTTTATTTTCTTGATGTGTCATTTTCTCTGAGTTTGTTTCTTCATTTTTGAGATTTTGATTTCGAGTGAGTTTTTCTATGTATATTCTCTTTTAATTATCGTGCATATACTTTTTGATTGCTACTTTTGTTTCTTCCTAGGCGTTTTTATTCTCTTTCTTCACACTTATTTATGCCCAGTTTCAACACACACAAGTATATGCATGTACGTATATATGTTTCATGTGTCTTTTTATCTTGGATTTATTCATTTTCCTGCAACAAGATTTTGGTTTGGATTAGGAGAAGAAGAAGGAATGGTTTTGTCTTCTTGGTATATCTTATATTTGATTACACTTCTCCCTCGTATATATAAAACTTATATAGCAATTTTATATTTGCACATGCGGGTTTTTCCTTCAAGATTCTGGGTTTCTTCTTTTCCAAAATTCATATTCTGGACTTCAGCAGAATCGTAAAAAGTTCATCACCTACTGTAAACTTATTAGCTTTTTACTTCCATTTGAAGCCCAGAAGAGGGCGTGAGATTTTGACCACACAAACGTTTTCTTATTGTCTTTGAGACTAACAGCCTTAATTTATGGGTACCCAGAAAGTTAGGTCAGATAAATTTGATTAAAAAACATTTAACTATTTTGTACTGTTTTTCTTTTTCCTGGGTTTTTATGATATGTGTATCCTTTTGCTATTGCGTGTGAAATTTGTTGAAGCATTATTTACACTTTTCTATAATTGCATACATTTTTCATTTTGGGATATGTTGCTGATTTGTGATGTTTTCTCCATTTCTGGAATTTTAGTACAAGGTAAATGCTTCAACAGCAGTGAACAAGGACTAGAAGGGAAAGAACAGATTTCTCGTGCTTTATATAATTTAAGGGAAGCAAATTCTATCATCATCATGCCTATGAGACAAATGAAAGAGAGCTCAGAACAGCACTTTGTGATTAAACCCCAGTTGCAAAACATCATGAACGCCAAGAGTGCTCAGAACGGTAAAGGTCCTCCAAGCCCAGAGCCTCAAAACCAGTCCTCACCTCCATCAAGAAATAGAGGAAGGAGAAGGGGACGAGTTGGCCGGAAATCGGATCAAGCTGATGCCTGTATGCGACCAAGTTCAAGGCCTTGCACTGGGACAGATATTCCGGTTATTACAGAGCTGACTCGAGCTACTGTATCTGCTATGACTAATGAGTTGGTAGGGAATGGAGGCAGCTTATGTGAAGCAGAAGTGTTTTTTCCTTCTTCAACCAAGTCTTTGCGTTTTGCACCCAGGCCAGGGTATGGGCAACTTGGGACAAAATGCATAGTGAAGGCTAACCATTTCTTTGCCGAGTTACCGGACAAGGATTTGATCCAGTATGATGTAAGGTCCTTTTCTTGATAGGTCCTATTCAACATATATAGAGGGTATATTGAAGAAAAAAATTCGATGTGATCAATTATGTGACACAAACTTCTGGGGCCCTTAATCAGTATATTTACGGTGCAGTCTTCCTCTTATAAATGCTATTTCTTTGCAGGTGTCATTGATTTAGGCTTCTGTTTTTACTTTGTCTTTTGCTTCTGCAGCATTGATTAGTCTTTATAGTTGGTCAGGAATATTGTTCTTATTGTTCCATATTGTTTGTATTACCATCTGTGTCCTGTTGCTAACAGGTTACTATAATCCCTGAAGTGGTATCAAGAACTGTAAACAGAGCAATTATTGCAGAACTGGTGAAACTGTACAAAGAATCTGAGTTAGGGATGAGATTACCAGCTTACGATGGTAGAAGGAGTCTTTACACTGCTGGCGAGCTTCCATTTGCCAGGAAGGAATTCACCATTAAACTGATAGATGACGAGGATGGAATCAAGGGTCCCAAGTAAGAATTCTTATTACCTATTACAGCCAAATCTTCCTTTTACGAATATCCGCTTTCTCGATACTGAAATTAATACCACTGCAATACTTGCTGGAAAATGCCGTCTAAAAAGAAATCAAGTGTTTTGCAGGAACTAATCTGTTGATTTGCTTCAGTTTGTTTATACATTTGTGAAAGCTGACAGAGCATACTTTGTACATGTGGCAGGAGAGAGACGGAATACAAAGTTGTTATCAAATTTGTCGCACGCGCAAACTTACATCATCTGGGGCAATTTCTTTCTGGTGAGCGTGCGGATGGTCCACAGGACGCGCTCCAAATTCTCGACATTGTGTTGAGAGAGCTCTCAATGAAAAGGTATTAAACTGTGCTTGAAGTGTCTGCAAACTAATAATAGCAATTTATGACTTTTCCTAATCATTGACTTGTGTGTTTCATGTTCTTGTTTAAAAGGTACTACCCTGTTGGAAGATCGTTCTTTTCTCCTGACATACGAAAACCACATTCGCTTGGTAATGGCTTAGAGGCATGGTGTGGATTCTACCAGAGCATAAGGCCTACTCAGATGGGCCTGTCACTTAATATCGGTAATAGAGCATCAAATTTGATTTCCAGTTGAAAATTCATCAACTTCATCATGAACCCTTACATTACATTCTATGTTTAATGCATTATAGATATGACTTCAGCTGCATTTATTGAGGCTCTGCCAGTTATAGAATTTGTTGCCCAGCTGCTGGGGAAAGATGTGTTATCAAGGGTGTTGTCTGATGCTGACCGCATTAAGGTACTTGTCGTCATTTGATGTGAGGTACGCTAGAATGATTTCATGTTCATCTTTTCAATGTGAAATTCTCCCTGAAATTCATTTCAGGTTAAAAAGGCCCTTAGAGGAGTGAAAGTTGAAGTGACTCACAGAGAAAATGTACGAAGAAAATATCGAGTTTCAGGCATTACCACTCAACCCACTCGAGAACTAGTGTAAGATTATTGTTTGTTGCATAATGGGTTTCGTTAATGATATTGATCGATATACTTTATCATATATTCCAGGGAAACTAACCCAACTACGCTCGCTAAAAAAGTTGAATAGTAAATGCTATTTGGGAGTCGTAATGCATTTAAAATAATTAGCCTTTTTAATCGATCTCGGCTTACCATACATGGGTATGCTATTTTGTTTTTCTCAAGAGCAATATTTGTTAGCGTCAAAAACATAGACACCAGTCTTTGGATGTCCTATTTTCCTCGTTTCTTCCTTCAACTTGAAATCATTATTAAGTTGCTCTGTGTTGCTCAATTTTCTAAACAGATGGTTGACTGAGTGAATAACCTACTGGTCCTATGTCCAGGTTTCCTGTTGACGAACACTCAAATATGAAGTCAGTGGTTGAATATTTTCAAGAAATGTATGGCTTTACAATTCAGTATAGTCATCTGCCTTGCCTTCAAGTTGGAAACCTGAAGAAGGCTAACTATTTACCAATGGAGGTAAGGAATAGTATATGAAAGGGATTTTAGAGTGTTTTTCTTCTATTTCGATCTCCTATTTATTGTCTTAATGCAATACATTCCTTAGGCCTGCAAAATTGTTGAGGGGCAAAGGTATACAAAAAGGTTGAGCGAAAAACAAATTACTTCTCTTCTTAAGTTTACATGCCAGCGGCCCCGAGATCGAGAAAATGATATTCTGCAGGTATCTGATGATAATCATATCTAATTTCAATTTCATTTAGTATCGTATGGATTAGTAAAATTCATTTTATGAAAATTTGGCTATATATAAAAAAAATTGCATTATGAAATATTCTGTTGCTAAGAGCTTCAGCTTGAAAAAGGATATTAGTATCTCTAATCCATCCCACCATCTTCAGTAAAACAGCTGAAGAATGGGAATTACTAGTTCATTCTCTTGTACTAATCACAACCAATGAAACATGGCACACAATATTTGTTTGGTCCTTCGATGCTAAATGTTGTTACTCATATTTGTGTAAGTTGGGTATGAAGCTTAAATTGCATATCAGTTCCTTTGTTCATCTAAGACTATCAATGTCTTACGAGCATCAGATCTTCTGTTTAGTCAAGTAATTGAACGTCTAAGTTATATGCATAATTTTTCGTGAGGCCACCATATTTGAAATTTGTAAACTAGTCCTCGAAGTAGTCATCTTTAATTTTAATTTAACTTGAGTGCAGACTGTTCAACACAATGCATATGAGCAAGATTCATATGCGAAGGAGTTTGGAATCAAAATAAATGAAAACCTAGCTTCCATGGAGGCAAGAGTTCTGCCAGCTCCTTGGGTAATTCTTCACAAAAAATCTATTTGTTACTTGAAATATTGTTCATCTGTTTTCCTTAACCTGCATTGCATGTATGCAGTTGAAGTATCATGAGACAGGAAAAGAAAAAGTTTGTTTGCCTCAAGTTGGGCAGTGGAATATGATGAACAAGGTTGCTTTCCTTTTACATGTCAAATTTACAATTCTTTTCCTTTTTTTTCCTCTGGGATATGAAAATACTAATACCTATTCCTCAACTAGCTTTTGAATCTCAATTTTGATTTTCACTTGCACAGAAAATGATCAATGGGATGACTGTTAGCCGTTGGGCATGTATCAACTTTTCACGCAGTGTCCAAGAGAGTGTCGCTCGTGGGTTTTGCAGTGAACTGGTTCAGATGTGTCAAGTATCTGGCATGGTAGAATTTCCTTCTTTTCTCTACATTTTATTCTTTCTTTTGTGTGCACATGTTTGTGTATTGTATTTCATTATCTAATTTCCTATCATCTTTAAGGAATTCAATCCGGAACCTGTCATTCCAATCTACCCAGCAAGGCCTGAGCAAGTAGAGAAAGCTTTGAAGCAGGTCTATCATGCGTGTATGAACAAACTAAAAGGAAAAGAATTGGATCTTGTGTTAGCCATTTTGCCTGACAATAACGGGTCCTTGTATGGTATGCTGCACAAATATGAAATTGATTTTCAGGTTTAGATACAAAAGCTATCATTTTTTGTGAATTAACATTCACCTATATCCGACTCTTTGGTGATAGGTGATCTGAAGCGAATATGTGAAACTGATCTTGGCTTGATATCACAATGCTGTCTTACAAAATACGTCTTCAAGATTAGCAAGCAATATTTGTCTAATGTGTCCTTGAAGATAAATGTCAAGGTACAAATTGATTGTTATGATCATTCATTGCAAGCCTTTTGATTTTACAGAATTTTTTTGACGGTTCACTAACATGTTATCTCATTTGAATCATGGATAACATTTTAGTCATTCTAAAACCTACTTGCTTTACATCTAAGTATTAGATTTTCACTTCTGAATTAATATATGTTGAGCAGATGGGTGGCAGAAACACTGTTCTCTTGGATGCCATAAGCTGCAGAATACCGTTGGTTAGTGATATACCCACTATCATATTCGGGGCAGATGTGACTCACCCGGAGAATGGGGAGGACTCCAGCCCATCAGTAGCTGCGGTAAAGTTCCTCCACTGAAGTTTTCTTATTGGATCATCTTTTTAAGGCCATATCATGTCAGATTGAATAAAGTTTTTTGTTCTAAACATCAGGTTGTAGCTTCTCAAGATTGGCCAGAGGTCACTAAATATGCAGGATTGGTTTGTGCTCAAGCTCATAGACAAGAACTCATACAAGATTTATACAAGGCATGGCATGACCCTATCCGTGGAACAGTTAGTGGTGGCATGATCCGGTAAGAAAATTTGCTAGCTTAAATTCACTCCATAATTTTCTTCTCTTTCATTTATTTTATTTGTTGTGTTTTACCTTTAATGGGGAATTGTGGTATTACCTCTGTATTTATAGTTTGTATACCTTTTTTTTTTCTTTCTGCAGGGATCTCTTGGTTTCTTTCAGAAAGGCAACTGGGCAAAAGCCACAGAGGATAATATTTTACAGGTGAATACAACTCTCTTAATGACTATATTGGTTGAAAGAAATATTAATCACGAGCATGCATCCAAATGAAACAAACGCTTACCTTTGTTATAAGATTCCGTTATAAATTAATCTCGGCTATTCAAGTCCAAATCCAGGATCAAAACGATTACACATATTTGGCCCCTGATTCCAAGTCATCTTTCCTTTCAATAAGTATATGTGAACATTGCTATATATTTTCTCTTGCACGTTTTTAACTGGATGCATGCATGAGCAAGTTTAAAGCCAGTATATTTTTAACTGAGCAGGGATGGTGTGAGTGAAGGGCAATTTTATCAAGTCCTTTTGTTTGAGTTGGATGCAATCCGCAAGGTTAGTGATAATTTGTCTGTTTCTTATTTTCTCCTCTGTAAGTTTCTCACTGTATAAAACATGACTGAATCAAGCCTGGATTTTGTGTAACGTGCCTTAAACCTTATGCAGGCATGTGCCTCTTTAGAACCAAACTACCAACCACCAGTGACTTTTATTGTGGTACAAAAACGACATCACACAAGACTCTTTGCAAACAATCATAGGGACAAGAGCAGCACCGACAAGAGCGGAAACATATTACCTGGTAACTAGTAATTAATGCAAAACATATCTTTGTTGAATTCTAAATACTAGGAATTTTAGCTTATGTTAGGTTTCCATGTATAATGACATATCTTGTTTTAACAGGAACAGTGGTTGATTCTAAAATCTGTCATCCAACGGAATTTGACTTTTATCTCTGCAGCCATGCTGGAATTCAGGTGAAAACTCTGTTAAATTTTGTGAGGCATTAATATGGAACACCAATAATAAATTCTCTTGCACTTATAACTGGGAAGGTGACAAAGCATCGTTTCCATCACAGAAGAAGATTTGAGTTATTTTTCTTTATTTGGTTCCTAATGCATGAGTTATCGATACCA
Organism: Fraxinus xanthoxyloides; assembly: GCA_903798325.1. Taxonomy (NCBI): domain Eukaryota; kingdom Viridiplantae; phylum Streptophyta; class Magnoliopsida; order Lamiales; family Oleaceae; genus Fraxinus; species Fraxinus xanthoxyloides. The sequence continues at coordinate 9,001 of CAIGRL010111979.1, forward strand.
TATATTATAATTAAAACAATATATAAGACCTTTCTGCCATGCAAATGTGTTTGATGAACCAACTTAACTGGAAAGAAGACGAACTTGTATTCTTATTTGGCTCTTAATGCATATGTAGCTAGAACTTGTACCTCATTAATCTTTATCCCACCTCTCATTCTTTAAAGCCCCTCCACTGATGCTTACTGATCTGTAACATTTTTTTCTTTCCATCAAAACCCATCTAATATCAGAGAGCTCCACCTCTTGTCCTTCATCGGCACCGACTATGTTCCTCCATGCACCACTTCTCCCATCTATTGCTTCCCTCCAAAGTCATGCAACAAGTTCATAGGCATAATTTGATGACAATTAAAATAGATATTTACACAAAAAGATCAGTATTTGAGAAGATCCTTCTAGGATTGAGCCACAGAAAAAAAGTTAGATATGATTTCCCTTGTAACTGTCATACAAAACTCGACCACTGGATATAAGTGTCTTATTGTTTATATTAAAACGATGAACCAAGGCTACGGTGAAAAGTTTCGCCTTCAAGCTACTCTTATATATTTAGATGCCAAGAACAATACTATTCTTTTGACAAATCAACTGATGCCTATCTCCTCACAGCTTAGAATATCATTCTGTTAATTGTCTTCTTTATACAGTTGCACGTGTGGCTTGGGAGAAACTTTTGCATGGTTGTATACTCCTTTTCATGTTATAGTTTCCAAACTCTTGTGATAATTTCGTTACTGGAAGTAGGTTTGAGAAAATACTGGAGTTAGTTAAACTAATTCAAAGATTGAGCATGTGCTGTTTCTAATTTCATCCTGAATTGTTTCAATCAGTTGTAAGATTTTTAAGATTTCTAAGTTAATATTAATTTCCCTATTCCTTTATATGCAGGGAACTAGTCGTCCAGCACATTACCATGTTCTTTGGGATGAGAACAATTTTACGGCCGATGGAATTCAGTCACTAACGAACAATCTCTGCTATACATATGCAAGATGCACCCGGTCTGTCTCTGTGGGTAAGTTGCCTCTCTGAATTGACTGGACCATAGCTTTCCCTGCATTGTCATGGATGATATTGGGCCATAAATTATGATTGATCATTTTCTAGTTTAGTATATAAGAAAAGCGTGAAAGACAAGGTCAGTCATATGAGTTCTCATTGAACTGACCCACGATCTATTGTTTTTTGCAGTTCCTCCTGCATATTATGCACATTTAGCTGCATTTCGAGCCAGATTCTACATGGAACCCGATGCTCAGGACAATAGCTGTGGTACCGATCAAGATGGGAAGACTACTCGAGCAGCTGGAGAGTCGGGGGTGCGGCCTTTGCCAGCCCTCAAAGAAAATGTAAAAAGAGTAATGTTTTATTGTTAGAGAGTATTAGAAATTGCAAGTAGAGTTCGGAACAAGGCTTTCATATACATGCAGAACCATGTTTGTATGTATATGATTAGATGATACTTTGGTTTTGACTTTTGAACTTAGATAAAGTGGTGTAAAGAGTAGCTAGCGTTAGTCTAATATTATTTCAAAGCTTGTTATTAACAGGCATGTCTTGAAGATCACCACCCAATACATAATAGGCCACTGTCACATTGTCCAATAAAATTAGAATTTATTTTTAATAATTGAATAATGCGAGAGTAGCCGTACCATCACATTGTGTAGTGATCTTGTGTCGATGAATAATATTATTCTTTTCTTATAATCTTGAGTTGAGAAATTTTAAATCAGGACGTTGTGAGCTCATATGACGAACTGAGATCAACTTCCTTGTAGCGAGCTGGCTGGCCTAGTGAGCCTATCCGAGACTGATGCCAATCTTCTCAATTTGGCCCATTTGACATTCCTAATTCAACTCCAAACTGAGGTTTTTTTTTTTTTTAACCTAAATAAAACAAAATATACATGAGTAGAAATAACCTCAAATGTTCAATATTGAGTAAATTTAAGAGTCCAAATTAGCGTGTAAAATACATTTATCAAGTTATTCCAGAATAAATATTTTAGTCCAAGAATGTCATGTCATAATCTTTTATCATCTTTTTGATAGTGATAAACACTTAGATACCGTAATGATCTCTCAAGTCAAAGGGTTAATTTGACAAACGTCATGTAGAAATAATTCACTTACACTGATTGATATATTCATTCATGTTAAAACTTTTGCAAGAGGGTCTCAAATTAACTTGTTCAACCAACAAGCATTCACATATCTACTCGAGTGCCCCTAGACTCCTAGTTGAAATCGACTACTCTATTCTAAAGAAAAAAAAATACAATATATGCTAATCTATTCGACAAATAACAGTCCAAGAAAATGGTTAAAGAGTATCATTTTGACATCATCATTTATGTTGTGTGGTTGGGGTGTGAAGGCCGAAAGGTATGCAGAATCTTGCTAAAAAAATGAAGCTACGTGACAGAAAAATAGGTCCAAAGTAGAAAAAAATTATTCATAAACAATGACTAATCCATCATCCATGTCAGTGCGAGGTACCCTACAATCATTTCTCCAATGAGGCAAACCGAAAAGATTCACCTTTTAAATATATTATCAGATGAAGATGCTTATTTATATTAGCATCTCTACATATTTATATAGCAGACAAAGTTGGCTGCTAAATTGTCATAATACTCTGATTCTTTGCAGATGAATCCATAGTAGAAATGTGCGGCTCGAAAATTTGATAAAAGTTGATGAAACATGACTAATCAGAAATGCGAAGAAGAACAAATGGCTTATGGCTCGAAAATTATACAACGCCGCCCAATTCCACCTACATCATGGGGGCGGGGGCTCCGTGACTACTAAGTACCATGCTTGCTTGATCCACTCGATACCCCTAGTCCACGATCCGGCCCTAACATTGCCCTCCACAAACAAATCTAGGGATCCTGGAAATAAGGACTCTCACAATTTAAGATTAATCCACCAACAATATTTTTCACTTGCACAAAAAGAATAAAATGCAAATCTGTGAACACAAAAAATGTTATAAGCTACCAATACATAGCAAATAATATAACCATATCGAGTCATTTAAACATAGGTGAATCCAAATGTATATAAATTGAACAAGAATGGAGTAACATACCCTTTCCACTAGATTTCCATCGTTGAGTCATCTATAAGCGACAAAGATGTTATTCGGGGTTCATGTAAAACTAGGTTTTTTTCGTGATACTGCCATCGGATAAAGCTACCACGTGATCTGATCTATCCTCACAGAAGTGAGAAGGGTTTAGATCATGCTGGCAGCTTCAGCCGATACTAGTGCACGGTGACAGAACGAGCTATCAGTTCCCATTCGAAGTGAAAAGGACACAACCAAATTTCTCTCCTCCGGCTCCGTCTGCAAAAGGTATGCTTAGGGAAGAGAGGGCATATGACAATAAATAGAGGTCCTAACTCCTAAGTAGGAGGGATTAAAAGGGAATATGGTGATAAAAGATAGAGAATTGGTGAAGGAAAATCTTTACAAAATCAGAAGATGTAAGGTGGTCCCTATAGCAATACAAATTGAATATTTCCATGCCACTAGTTAGTGAGAGTTTTCATGTATTTTAAGAGCATTTGATAACTTTAGGGTTTGGAGGGCCATTTCATGGCCAGATGCATATATATATATATATATATATATATATATATATATATATAATCATTTCATATAAAAATTTAATTTTTTAGAGAGATACTACGTGTATTTTTTTTTCAGTACGTATTCTCA
>CAIGRL010112016.1:0-16998 GCA_903798325.1 Fraxinus xanthoxyloides
ACCATACTACCCGAAAGCATACCGTCTAAACAAAGGATACCATTTCAGGCGTTTGGAAAAAATATCACGTTCCCCATTCTCATCCCGATTTCAAGACAAGGAAATGATTTCGCATTAATATTTAACTACTCCACCGACTTCACCTTAAGGAATTGAACTCTAAGTCCCAACATGTTTGCCCCGACTTTAGTCATGTAGACGTGTGACATGAATATCGAAGGTGGGATGAACTGAGATGTGGGTCCCAATTAAACATAACTACGGGAACTCTTTAACGATGAATTCTTGTGGATGTGGAGCCTCCATGGTAACCTGACCTGCAATGTTAGAGATGATCTTACTAGCTGAGATTAGGTGGAAGGTCATTGCTTGAGGACGTGTGTTGATTGTGCACGGATTATGATGATATTGTGCATCAGCTAGACATGGTATATATAAATCAAAGGAACTATGAATTGATAATGCTATGTAGTTCCAATTACTGATAATTAGTGTTAATTGAAAAATGTAAAATGAAATTGTAGTGATTTTTTGCTTTTAATATTGAAAAGTAATCAAATGAATAAAAATGTTATTCAGAATTCCAGCACAACAAGGATCATTCTCCATGGTTAGTGAGTTAAATACAATAAGAATTGTTTCATTAATTACAATTTAGTAGAATATGTTTGACATATCAGGCGTGAGACGTTTTCGAAACACATGTTCCCGTGTGTAGGTGATCCACATAGAAGAGAGGTGGCCGGACTTCTATTGGCACATTTTTTAGGTCAACCATATTTATGATGAGAATCATGGTAAGAGAGCTAGCGAGGACAAGGACCTGTTAATCGCAGGAATGATCAATGATGAGGTCATGAGCAAAGAAAGTCAAAAAAGCTATGGGAGCGTGCTTAAGTTACAGTGGACTAAACGTCCATCACAACAAGGAAATAAACAAGATTCATGTTGGATTTGGAAGAAGACACAAGATGGATTAACCTGGTCTAAGCAGCGGACGAGGGAACTAAAAAGAGTTTCATACCTCTATACCGAAAATCAGAGTGGCACTTTAAGATGAACTATGCGACCGCATAGCACAAATTTGGGGCGACTTTTTCAATTTTTGAAAAGAATCTTAATTTATTTAAAACTCTAGTTTTATAATAATTTTTGATAATTAGAATATTAGTTCCATTTTTTAATTAAGTTTTATGAGTTCTATATAAATAGAACTCATTCCATTTATTGTAATAACACACAATTTAAGGAATATTATTGCAAGGCATACTGTTTTCTTCTTGTTCTTAATCAATTTAATTCCGAACTTATCAAAAATTAAAGTCTTGCGACGTTCAACAATTCAAGTCATTTTCATAAATTTTGTGATCACGGAATCAATATATTGTTGCAATTGTCTTGATTTTTTGGTTCAATAATTTTTTGGGTTGAGCTTTCTTTCAAACATTAATTCTTAGCTTTCTTGAGCTTGATCTAATATGTTGTGGGTTTCAAAGCAACTATTGCTGCACGAGTTCGTATCAGTTGGGATCAGAGCTTGACTCCAAAAATTAAGTTATATCATTTATTTTCTTGTTTGTTTTTGTTTGAGTCTTCATTTTCATTCTTCGTGCTCTTTATCTTTTGAATCATTCAATCCAATTAAAATACCAAAAAAAACTCAAAAATTGTTTGTGTGCTAAATTAGTGCCCATATCAGTTTCTTTTCGATTTTTTGTGCTCTTTGTTGAATTTTCGCACATTTAATTAAAAAAAATCGAAATTTACCCAAAAAGTGTCCAGTTTGAATTCAAAAAACACTTTTTTGAATTTATCTTTATTATTTCCATTTAAAGTTCAAATTCTTACTTTTTTGAATCATTCTAGATCACTTTCTTTACTCAATTCTTTGTTTGAATTTCACAAGGGTTGAATTTTTGATTGAAATCGAATTAATTTTTTAAAACACTTACAAGAAAGCATTGATGGGAAAAAGCTATTGAGGAGACTAATAGAGGAAAACTTCAAATTGAGTGATACACAAGTCATCATAACGAAAGATATGATATGACGATTTGAAAAGTTGTTTGGTGATATGGGAGATGGCATGGATAGGAAAGAGGCGTAGATGGAGAGACAAGACACATTACTTATTAATTTGCTTAGAGAACAACCTGGAGAAGTTCCTAACACAAGGAGGTAAGATAGACACGATCCTAGAGCGCATATTTGTGGTGAAAATGAAGCAAGTGTACGAGATCGTAGTTAAGTAATATAATGATGAATAGAGTATCGAACCCACGAAAACTATGTGTTTGATCATGTTAAAATTAATTGCAATTTTAATCAAATAGCAAATAAATTTTGTGATTTTTTTTACCAATACCTAAATTATTAATTAAACTAATGGAATTAAGTAAATGTGTTTTTCAAATATGTGAGATACATTTCTAAAATGTCGAATCTCCCTTATTATTTTATTTTTTGTGTAATAATAAAGTGACAATTTGAAAGTATTCATGTTAGTCAATGTTTTTAATTTAATTGAAAGCCTCTCTCGATAGCGATCAAATCTATTTTCCTCATGTGACTCTTCTATTTATCGATGAAAGATGTAAACATGATAAATGCATTAACAAGTACTAGAACACCTATTGAAACCATATAAAACATAGAGGTATAGCTCTATCCTTTATCGAATCTTATAATATTTATTATATTGTGCTTAAAATCCTATTATCTCTCTCTCGATAATAATAAAACTCACTAACAATTCAATTGGTGATCAAGCAATTGAAAAGATCGATAAAAACAATAATAAGCATCCACAAATCAAATCAAATTAAAGTAAAAAGAATTAATTAAAACTAAAAATATCATAACAAGGGTTCATCTCATCCTAGCAACGTATAAAATTAACCTAACATATCGAAATTACAAGAAATCATATTTAAGTAAAAAGATATAACCTGAATTTTTGATAAATTGAGAAGATGAAAATGAATTTTGAAATCTTGAATCTCTTCAATGGTTTCTTAATGAGTCTCCACTTGTGCATTCTTTTCTTTGCCTAAAAATTAGGTATGAATGTTCATTTGATTGAAAATTCTTACAAATCCTTTTCAATCATCTCACAAAAATTATGAATTTTCCTCATTTGATGATAATAATTGATGAATATTTGAGTATAATATGTATATGAGAGGTCTTCAATATGTATTTTACTGTTATGTATTTGTAGGAGTCGAAAATTATTTGAAAATTACGTCCAAATTGACTTCCAAAAGAGTTCCAGTCGATTAAGGAAAGTTGTCGCGCGCAGTTTTTTTCTCTGCACAACAATCAGTATTTTGACTATAACTTTGTTTCTCGATATTTGATTGATGCGATTCAAAGTGCTTTGGAAAGATAATTCAAAAGGATACAACTTTGCTAGAGTATAATTTTTCCAATTCGGACTTTACTACGCCAAAAATCGGTTTCAGTTTTCGACTAAAGATCTGGAATATTACTTGTTCGATTGAAAATTGATTTTGATCATATTTTATTCTTTTTTGAGTTCTAATTCTATCCAATTGTCTCCTAAAAATCTTTCAAGTATCATCTTTTTGTTCGAATCAACTATTGAATATTTTCAACTTGGTCCTCAAAATTTCTCTATCTTCGCTTCTTTCTTTCGATTCCTTGTTCAATCCTTGAGTTTTACTTAGATAATATAAAATAAAATAATTTAGGATATATTTTCTCAAAATAACTATCAAATATTCGATATTTTAGGACCTCGAATAAGTGTATTGTATACACTTATCAGTGAAAATAAAGCAGGTAGTGGAATTGATTATGCATTAGTGGAGGCTGAAATAGGAAGGATGATGAATAAAACATATAGGCATCATATGAAGGCTAAAAATTATGTTGGAGATGGAGTTGACAGAAATATGTGCAATATTAAAAAAACAATTCCTTCATTCAAAGGAAAAAGCGATCCAAAGACATATTTGGAGTGGAAGAAGAAGATAGAGCTTATATTTAATTGCCATAACTACTTTGAGGAGAAAAAGGTAAAACTTGCTATCGTTGAGTTTACTGATTATGCTATCATTTGGTAGGATCAAATAACATCTAGAAGGAAGAATCATGAAATACCTATTGAAATATGGGGAGAATTGAAGGCGTGAGAAAGAGATTCGTTCCTAATCATTACTACATGGATTTTTATAAAAAAAACTATAAAGCATTTATTAAGGATCTAGGAGTGTGGAGGATTATCACAATAAGATGAAAATTGTCATAATTAGAGCAAATGTTGATGAGGGTCGGGACGTTACCTTGACCCGACTTTTGAATGGTTTAAATAGGGAAGAACTACAACATTATGTGGAGTTGGATGACATGCTACATGTAGCTATGAAGATGGAGAGGTAGTTGAAGAGAAAGGGTAGCTAGATACCCATCGGGTTCTTCGGGTTCTAACTCTTCTTAGAAACTGAAGTGGGATGACAATAAAGGTGATGAGATTGTTTCAAAAATTAGATATGAGCTATCAAAGGGAAGAGATAAAGTTGCTAGCAAAGCTACACCCTAAGGTGGATTTCCAATCCTCTAGGAATCGGAATATCAAATGCTTTAGGTGATTGAGATTGGGATACATTACTTCTCAATGTCCAGACAAAAGGGCGATGATCTTATGAGATAATGGAGAAGTGGTGAGTGATAATGAGGGTGTTTATGATGACATCTTGGAATTGGAGATTGGTGAGAAAGTGGAGCATGCAGTGAGAGAGTTGTTTGTTATACGACGAGCTCTTAATGCTAAAATTAAATTGGATGACTTAGAACAATAAAGGGATAACATATTTAATAAGAGACGCCACATCAACAACCAAGTATGTAGTATGATTATTGATGGGGGTAGTTGTACCAATGTGGTTAGCACTACACTTGTTGAGAAATTGAGATTAATTATGTTAAAATATCATAAGCTTTACAAATTGCAATGGTTGAATGAATGTAAAGAGGTTAAGGTGTATATGCGAGTGTTGGTGAGTTTCTCAATTGAGAGGTATCATGATGAAGTGATGTATGATATATTTCTTGTGCATGTTAAGCATATTTTGTTGGGGAGACCATGACAATATGATAGGAAGGTGATGCATGATGGATACAAAAAGAGATACCGTTTTACTAAAGATGAGAAGTCTATAACTCTTGTGCCGTTAACACCAGTAAAGTTTATGAAGATCAAGTCAAACCGAAAAGTGATGAAGAGAAAAGATAGTGAGATTGATCTTTCACAACAAGAAAGTGAGAGAGGAAAAAGTGAAGTGATTAATTGTGAGGAAAAAAGAGTAGAATCACAAGAAAGTAAAAGAAAAAAGTCTTATGAGATGAATAAAAATGTCGAAAGTGAATTTCTTTGTGTGAGTGAGTTGAAGATGGCAGTAGTTAAGAATCAACATATGATCTTGTTGGTTTATAAGGAATTGCACCTCAACTTGGAGGAATCTAAAACATCTTTCCCTAGTTTGACTATTTCTTTGTTGCATAAATTCGAAGACTTGTTTCCGGAGAACATGCCTAGTGGGTTACACCCATTCAAGGCGTTGATCCCTAGTTTGACTTCGTACTTGGAAGTGTCATTCCAAATAGGCTGGCTTACCGAAATAATCTCAAGGAGACCAAGGAACTTCAAAGGCAAGTGAAAAAATTGATGAACAAAATGTATGTGAGGAAAGCATGAGTCCATGTGTCGTGCTAGTGTTACTCGTGTTGAAGAAATATGGGACTTGAAATATGTGGAGGCTGTCGAGCGATCAACAACATAATGACAAAATATTGTCATCATATATCTAGATTAGATGATATGTTAGATGAATTATATGGATCATATATGTTTAGTAAAATGGATCTAAAAGTGGACATCATCAAATATGAGCGAAAACTGCTTTTAAGACTAAGTATGATTTATATGAGTAGTTAGTTATTTGTACTTATTAATTTACCTAGCACGTTTATGAGATTAATGAACCATGTCTTGCATGCAAATATAGATAAATTTGTAGTAGTTTACTTCGATGATATCTTGGTATATAATAAAGACTTAAATGAGCATGAAAGACATTTAATATGTGTGCTTGTAGTTTTAAGACAAGAACAACTTTGTGCTAACTTTAAAAAGGGTACATTTTGTATGGAAAAATTTGTTTTAGCTTTTATAGGCATTTGTTCAAAGATTTTAGCATACTTGCCACACAACTCACGAAAATTGTATAGAAAAGTGTAGGATTTCATTGGGACGTTGTATGAGAACATGCTTTTAATACTAATTAGGCTAGGTTGTGTACTGCACCGATTTTATCACTATCTAAATTTAACAATACTTTTGAGATTGAATATGATCAAAAGTAATAGGTATTTGAACTATCATGATACATGAACGAAGATCAATAGCTTACTTTATTGAAAAGCTAAGTGGAGCATCTCTCAACTAAATTATATATGACAAAGAGTTGTATGCACGTGTTCGAGTTTTGGAGACATGGCAGCACTACCTATGACAAAAAGAGTTCGTGATTCGTATCAATCATGAGTCCTTGAAGCATTTAAATGGTCAAGATAAACTAAACAAGAGGCATGCAAGGTGGATGGAGTTCATCGAGATATTTCCATATATTATTCGTATAAACAAGGTAAGGAAAATGTGGTAGCAGATGCATTATCAACGAGGAATGTACTTCTAACTTCTTTAGGTGTCAGTTACTAGGATTTGAATATTTTAAGGACATATATACTAATGGCCCAAACTTTTCATATATATATATATATGAATCATGCGAAAAAGGTTCAATAGATAAATTCTTTAGGTATGAAAAATATTTATTTCGGAGAGTAAGTTATGTATGCATAGGTGTTCAATGAGAGAATTGTTAGTACGTGAAGTACATAGTGGAGGTTTAATGGGTTACTTTGGGATTAAGAAGACTTTGGATATGTTAAATGAACACTTCTATTGGCATAAGATGTAGGTTGATGTTGATCGGGTTTGTAGTAGATGCATCACTTGTAAAAATGCAAAGTTTAAGGTTTTACCTTAAGGTTTGTATAGGCCATTGCCCATTCTTAGTGAGTCTTGAGTTGATGTGTCTATGGACTTTGTGTTGGGTTTACTTAGGACTAAGAAAGGAAGTGATTCAATATTTGTGGTAGTAAATAGATTTAGTAAGATGGCTTATTTTATTCCATGTTATAAAACTGATGCTGTCACTAATATTGCGGATTTATTCTTTAAGAAAGTAATGCGCTTACATGGGGTACCTAGGAGTATTGTATCAGATAAGAATGTTAAGTTCCTTAGTCATTTTGGAAGGTTTCGTGGGTTAAGTTAGAAATTAAGCTATTAATTTCTACAACTTGTCACCCACAAATGGATAGGCATATGAGGTTATTAATAGGCCACAACTGTTGCACACTATAATAAATAAGAACTTGAAGAGTTGGGATGATTGTTTGTCATTCGTAGAATTTGCATATAATAGGGATACATATTATATTACTTCTTATACTCCATTTGAAATTATTTATGGTTTTAATTCACTAACACCATTGGATTTAATTCCTTTACTTGTTGATGAGAGAGGTAGGTTAGATGGAAAGAAGAAGGTCGAGTTGGTAAAATCCCTCCATGAGAAGGTACGGTACCGATTGAGAAGAGAAACGAGCATTATGCTTCTCAAGCAAATAATTAGGGGGTGGACGTAGTTCCACTTGGTTCGGCTCTAAGAGAATCGAATCGAACCATGAACCAATGATTTTTTTGATAATGGAACCAAATAGTTTTTTGTTTAAATGCGGAACCGAACCGAACCATTTGGTTCTGGTTCGGTTGGTCCGGTCTGGTTCTAGTACTATTACAGAGTACTACTTAATTTTCAGACTTGCATTATATCCATAAGTTACTTATATATACTTAAATAAAAAATATAAGTATCAAACATTTAACTAGTTCAAATTATCAATAATCAAGATCGTAAAGTTCCAAACTAACAAACAAAATATAAATGAACGAGTCATTGCGAGAAGTTAATAATATCGACTATCGAGTTCTATTTTCATCCTCCGTCCAGTCAATTCCTTTACATGAAGCCGTTAGACCTACATGAGAAAAATGAAATATGAAACTNGTTAGACCTACATGAGAAAAATGAAATATGAAACTGAAATATAAAGTTAAAATTCGAAACTAACAGGTAGGGATGGTGACAAAATAACCAAACTTAGCAACTTAGCCCTTACCATCAGATAACCATTAACTGTTTAACACTCTATTACTTATGTTGTAACTTTGAGAAACTCTAGAAACATAATTCAAAATACACAGTTAAAAAAAGAAAAATAAATTACAACCATTTGCAATTAATATGATGTAACGCAATAATATTTTATAAAATAAATTTTACCAGATTCAATTTCTTCATAGAATTCCGTCTCCTCAATGCAGATTCTGTCTTGAGTTACTCTCAAAAGCCTAGATTCTTCTCGTAACCAATTTTAGGTACAAATTAAAGCCTCAACTATTGTAGGAGTTAAAGAACTCCTAAAACAATCAAGAATGAGCCCTCTAGTACTAAATGACGAGTCAGAAGCAATTGTAGATACATGAATGGCAAGCACATCTCTTGCAATATTTGACAAAATTTTAAATTTTGGGGTATTTATCTTCCACCAATTCAAAATATCAAAATTTGCATCATCTGCATCTTCATTTGGCTCCATCAAATATCTTTGAATCTCATCTTTTCTAGACAAACTACATTTGCTAGTTTTTAATTTTTTGTATCCAAAATCAAAATTATCAAAGTCATTCCAATTATATCGTGGATCAAGCACAACAGCTACAATCAAAGTCTTATTCATCTTATCAACATTTCCCCAATACTTGTCAAACTTACCCTTCAAGCCATATTACCCAGCGCACTATCCTGTTTGTCACTCATTCTCTTCAAAATCTGCTCAATTTTACAAACTTTATTGAAGTAAATATTAGAGGAAACATTCAATGAAGCACTAAATTTCAAAGTAACTTCATGATTTTTTTTTTAAAAATTTGGCAAATTCTCTATCTCTATCCCAATCATAAGTTGTTGGCGGCCCTTCTCTTTCTTTTCCACTTTCACGCTCATCAAAATATTCGTAGTAAAGTCCATCCTCTTCCTCCATTCGGTCAAATGGTTTCTTAAACTTTAATGCACTATCCAACATTAAGAATGTTGAATTCCATCAAGTAGGTACATCTAAAACCTCAAGTTGTTTGCATTCTATCTTCTCCCTTTCAATACAACATTTAAATTTCATCAATCGGGAAGTAGATGATCGAAAATACTTGATCGCATTCCGAATGCTTGCTATTGATGCATTAAAATCTTTCAACCCCTCATTAACAATGAAATTAACTATGTGCGCAGAACAACAGACATGCAAATAAGAGCCACCTAAAATCATACCATCAGGTTTCCAATTCTTCAACTTGTTTTTCACATATATGATTGCAGCATCATTTGTGTTTGCATTGTCCACAGTAATACTACATACATGCTCTATATCAATAAAGTGTGATGTGATTACCATGTAACATATATTTTGAATTGAGATCCAACAATCCGTGGTTAAAGAGATCCTCTGCCTATTTTTGATAAATTTGTCCCTTAAGGACTCTTTTGTTTCATGGTAGAAATGAAGCACATCTCCAGGAATAGTTTTACGACCAGGAACCACAAATTTTGTGCAAAGTTCTTGCACAAATGCTTTGAAGCCCTCACCCTCCACGAAGGAAAAAGGCAATTCGTCAATAATCATCATCCTAACCAATGCTTTTCAACACTTATTTTTATCAAATAATGATGCCATAATATATCCTTTGTCACCCTCACCATTAGCTTGATTACAATCATCAGTTTTTTATTGTTTTAGAACCATTTGCTTGTCATCCGTTTTAGTACATTTATAAGCAAAACAAGTTTTTAAGTGCTTTTGCAAAGTAGAAGTTCCATTATAGTTGTAGACTTTCTTACAGTAATTGCATTTTGCAGTCTTCCCATCCGACAACTTTGTGAAATGTGCCCATACATTTGACCTCTCTTTAGGATGCTTTACAACCTCTTCTACATCAGAATTCATCTAAATTAACAAATAGAGAAGACAAAATTTCAATTAGGTCAAAAATTTTTATTGCTTTAATTTAGAAGTAAGTTACTTGCATTGCCAGGTATGAGCCATTTCCAAAATAAATGTTCACTTTAATGTAAGAAAACTTTACCGTATCCAAACCTTCTTGGAAACAAAACCTTGATAAAACTAAATTCGACTTATTTTAAAGTTTAGCCAGTCATGCCCTTTAAGAGGAAAAAATAAAAATAAAATCCACCATAGAGAGCACGTAGAAAGAAAAGGAAAACAGATAAAGATGAGTAAGCCATGCACAAATTATAGTAATAAAGCAACGGAAATCGTATCAATTCCTCTACTGAAAGCTAGTTGCTATGTAAAAGGAAAAATAGTAGCAATTAGAAAAAATAGCATCAAATTACTTAACAATTCATGGCATGGGATAAGTACTAAGTAGCACCTCACGGCTCACAATCTGTTATTATTCTTCTTTGGAATTTTGTCTTCAACAACTTTATGGATGCTGGTGTTTATTCCCCAAGTTGGTACGGCTGCTGTTGCATCGCAGATTTCCATTGGCGTCTCACGAGGGCTTTTTGGATGCTGGTTATTGGTTAACAACTTAACAATGTATTAAAATAATGGCCCAAACATTATACAATAACAAAACATTTTATGGGCCAAACACTTTTTATGGGCTGTGCCAAAATAATGGCTATGGGCTGGCTTCAATTAACATAAAATCAAATTCATACAAAAAATAAGAATATAAATTAAGTTTGGTTCTCGGTTTGGTTCTTGGTTCTAGAATTAGAACCGAACCGAAACCATAACCAAATGGTTTTTTGTTTGAAAAATCAAAACTATATTTTTTTTGTAGAACCGAACCGAACCGCTTGGTTTGGTTTGGTTCGGTTCTTGTTTGGTTTGGTCTGGACATTTTGTCCACCCCTATAAATAATGAACGAAAGCGTGTTACATTTGAACCAAGAGATTGAGTTTGAGTGTATATGAGAAATGAACGCTTTCCAGCTTTAAAGAAAGTCAAAGTTGTAACCAAGAGAAGATTGACCGTTCCAAATACTTGAAAAGATCAATGACAATGCCTATAAGTTGGGCCTTCTAGGTGAGTGGCATTTCTGCTACTTTCAATGTTTTTAATCATTCCTTGTTTGATGTAGGTAGAGATTCGAGGACGAATCCTTTTGAAGAGGGAGTGAATGATGAGAATCATGGTGCAACAACTAGTGAATATAAGGATTCGTTGATCGTGGATTAAAGACCAATGATGAGGACATGAGCAAATAAGGTCAAGGAAGCTATGTGAATATTAGCTCAAGTTACAGTGGATGAAACATTAATTAGAACAAGTAGATAAACAAGTTTCATGTTGAATTTGAAAAAAGAAACAAGATGGATCAACTTGGTCTAAAAGTGGACGAGGGAGCTAAAAAGAGTAACTATGCGACTATATAGTATTTCTAGGCATGTGACCACATGCTTCTATTCCAAGAATCAGAATGGCATTTTTGGATGAACTATGCGACCGCATGTCCATACACTATGCGGCCGCATAGCACAAATATGTGGCGAATTTTTCAAATTTTGGAAAGAATATAATTTTATTTAAAATTCTAGTTTTATGGTAGTTTTTTATATTTAGAATATTAGTTCCATTTTTTTAATTAGGTTTTATGAGTCCCATATAAGTAGAACTCATTTCATTCATTCTAATAACACACAATTTGAGAGATATTATTGCAAGACATACTATTATCTTCTCGCTTTTCATCAAATTAATTCCAAACTTATCAAAAAATAAATTATTCAGGCGTTCAACAATTCAATTAAAGTTCATAAATTTTGTGATAACGGGGTCAAGATATTATTGCAATTGTCTTATTTTTTGATTCAATAATTTATTGGGTCGAATTTTCTTTCAAATGTTGGTTCTTGACTTTCTTGGATTTGATCTAATCCGTCATGTGTTTTATAACTTCAATTGCTAAGTGGGTTCACATCAATTTACATGGAACAATGATAAATTTATTAAATATCTCACATAGAAATCTCTACAAGATAATAATGTTGGGATCGAGAAAAAATATTATTTTATAGGGGTTATTAATTAGTTGATGAATAATTTATTAATTTATCAACAAATGATTATATATTAGAATATTTTATATTTTTATAACTTGTATTATATTTTACCATAATTCATGAAAAAAAAAATTTGCAAAAAAATAAAATAAAAATTGAATGTGATGAAATTCTAAATTTAATTTATAAGCACACAAAATGGCACACGCATACATACATTAAAGATGAAATATTAATGTACACATATTAACTTCAAAGTTCAATATTTTGGAAGATTAATCGTTTAGTTATTTCATGTATATATTGAATATAATTTCTGCATTATTAGTATGAACTTTTATAAATTTAAGAAATTATTTTGCATATTCTTTGGGCCTTAGATCCAAAAAAAAAATTCCTTATGCATTTAGTAGGGTTATTAATTTAATACACTGATCCAAGTTGAGACCAAAGAATTTTAATTTTTAAGAGAGATTATTAATTCATCGAACATTCATTTATCGAAGTTTTAGTGTAATCAAGTTCAATCCCAAGTTTGCAGTAAAAGACCTTGGAGATCTGCAATACTTCCTTGAGTTGGAAATTCTCTATTTCCCGGAAGGCATCACATTATGTCCAAAAAAATACCATGGATCTCGTAACCGTAGCAAAACTCTTGCAAGTTTTCATTCTAACACTCTTATGGCACTCAAACCACAACTAACTTCTCAAGATTTTAAGAAAGTAGAAGCCAAGGAGTAGAGCAGCATGTGGGAGCCCTTTAACACTTAACCTACGCTAGACCAGACATCGTTCAAGTAGTCAACAAAGTCTGTCGACGTTGGGTTCAAGACCCAACATAAGGTGACATGAAGGCCGTGAAAAATATACTTTGCTATGTCAAGGGAAAACACATAATGGTGTTGTATTTCTCGCTCAAAACCCGTAGAATATAGATTTTGTGATTCATATTGGGCAGGATGTCTAGACATTCAAAGAAGCATCACCGGATATTGCATATATCTAGGAGCAAATTGCATCTTTTAGTCATCAAAGAATAAACAAACGTTGTTGAGATCAAGTTCAGAAGCACAATATAGGTCAAAGGCATCTAAAGCAACAAAATTTGTTTGAATAACATTTTTCTCTGAGAAATCAGAATCAAACTTCTTTAAGCACCTCAGCTATTTTTGATAATAAAAGTGCCTTCTACATGACGATTGTTAGAATTTGGGTGTGATCCGAATTCTTTGTTGAAGATAATTGAAAATTCTAATGAAAGTGCACATTAAGAGGAATCTTATTTGGAATGCTATTTTTAAATTTTATTTAAGTTTATTTGGCGAATTCTAATTAAAGTTCCACTTGAAAACTTATTGAGAGTAAGAATTTGTGTTTGACTTGAAAAGAACATTATGATGAAGAAAAACAAGATTTTGAAGTAAAAGATCCAAAAGTGGGTGTCGTGGCACCAACTTTGTGTCGCTCCGGTGCCAAGGCAATTTTTGCCCGGGTCTCGCCACCTACTTGTTTTGCCCATGCGTGATTTTTTTCTGTACATTTTCGTTTCGCTCTCCATTTTTGACCATCTTAATTTACAACTCCGCTATAAGGGTTTGTGTGTTCCCTATTTGTTTCATATATATAGTTGGCTCTTCATTATAATTTAGAAGAATTTAGAAATACACAATCTTTATAATCTGTCTCCATGTTATAATAAAATCTCAATTCTCTGTAAAATTATTTTATTTTTCTGATCAATTACTTCATATTGCACGAACGTTCCAGTTTCCATAACAACCATTTCATGCTTCCAGCACATTGAATTCGGCTGTCACAAAGCACGAAGTATAATTTTGCCTATATCACAAGGAATCAATCAAAGTTGATTTTATAGATTCAGTCAATATCCTTATTCCATAATTTCTTCAGTCATTGGACACAAATGCCAATCTTCAATTTTTATTTTAATTGATCTTCAATTTCTTCAGTCATTATTCCATATTGTTGTATATCCCCTTTTTTTTTTTTTTTTTTTTGGAAAAATATGACGATTTTTAGAAGAATTTTTTGTTAAAAAGTAAGAAAATTACAGAATTTACATGTAAAATTATTTTATTAAAAGAATATATAGTTAAAAAAATTAAATAATGTGGTTAAACAGGGACCTAGTCTTGTAAATTGTAGGGATGACAAAAAAATCCGTTCGACCCGATACTCTTGGGGCCCCGCCCCGAATGGGGTGGGGATTATCCGCCTAATCGGGTAAACGAGACGAGAGTCATTACCCCGAAGTGGGACTTGTCCTGCCCCGCTCCGATCCAACCCCGAATCCGTCGTGTCCCGCTTTAACTAGATATGAGGACGAGGCAACGTAACTAAAATACTCGACGGAACCGGGGTCAGAATGGGCGATTCGTCCCATACCCGCCCCGTTGTTATTCCTCGTAAATTTTCAGATAATCCGTTTTCAGAAGTATCTAAATTAAAAAGTAGAAAAAACGACCTAACATTAACCAAACACGCCGGTTGGTGTTATACCGTGTCAGGGGACACAGAATGAATGAGGACCACTTAACGACGTTAATTGGTGTCCAGTTGAGATTGGGTTAGCAAATAACGACGTTTGTCTTCGCCGTTAAGTGGAAAGTTGTTTGTTTTTATGGGCAAGTGGGCCTGTCGTGCTATTTACGGGCAGAATAGGATGGGCGCAATGCGCGCACCCACTAATCAGGGTCGGCGCACTTTAACCATGGTTACTTTAGTTTGTTACAAAGCACACAATTGCTCCCTTCTTCCTTGCGCCCCGGGTTGGTAGGATAATACCATACCAATATAAAATATTAATTAATTTAATTAAAGTTTGCACCATATTTTTTTTTATAAATACAACGTATTTAATTACATTAAAAGTTATGTCTTTTATTTGTTATCACAGTTATAAATCCTTAACCATTACATTCTGATTTTAATATTTCATCGATCAAAAAATAATGTCACTGTTCATAATTTTCATTCAAAAATATTATTATCGTACTTTAAAATGAGGATCAAATACTTAATCGTATTTTTACATTATTATTTGTTTTACTTATTTAAAAAGTACAATGAACAAATGAGTATTTTTACTTTATCTAAAGAAAGTTTTGGGAAAAAAAAACAATAATCAGGAATAATTATGTTGATTTGAGAATAAGAATACGATAAAATAAAAAAGAAGAAGTTTGAGACATAATGCGTAAAGATCATAAATCTTTCATACAATTAAAATGTAGTTTTACTTATTAGAAATTGCCGTGTCAATATATTTATTCTTTAATTTGATTGTTGAAACTTGAAATATTTATTAATTAGGAAGACAATTCCCATACAAGAGGCAGTATTTTACGGGATCTACTACTTTTTAACTACACATTTCATCAATATTTATCAAAAATATTGAAAAAAAAATGATTTTACTCTCCACCAAATGAAAGTTTAATTTAATTGGAATACGATCAATATGTTAAACCCATCTTAGTATCAATGTCACATACATTCATAATTCAAAATTGGGTCAGCCAGCTCCCAATACCTGGTTTCATTTTTAAATTTTTTTAGCATAAAATTGTGAATAATCCATCCATTTCAATTACTAGATATGGACAAAATCTAGATTGCAAAGAGAATAAGCGTCCTAAATATGAACAAGATTGCCAATTAGGTACCAAATCCTCTTCATAATACAATGTATTTGTTTTGGTAATTTTTTTACTTTTATTTTTTAATATTATGAGCCGTTGGAAAATTATTATTTTAATTTGTAGTTAGCTCATTGCCCATATTAAGAACATAAAAAAAAAAAATAATAAATGAAGATGGACTTCCTGCTCTAAACTAATTATTCAACTTTATTTATTACTCGTGTGTTTCTAAATTATAATAGTTTAAATAATAATTGAGGATACGTATTAAAATAATTTGAAAGGGGTTGTGATCATCATGGAAGTGTTAGTATTAGTCTTGCCGACTATAAATTTCTTTAAAAATTGATTGAGTGTTAATCAAACTTACCGTCGTAATACATTTCACCATTTGAGTTGTCCTTCTTCTGGATTTCAATCATGATTGATCAATCTAACATCTTGACGTCAACCAAACTTTTCTTTATGGTACTCTATTCGATGAGGTCTATACAAGTCAACTCTCGGATTTTGTTAACAAGCAACATCCTATACGTATCTCTTGTCTAAAGAAAGCTCTTTATGGCCAGAAATAGGCACGTTGCACCTAGTATATCGAAATTAAAAGCTTCATTTTTTAGGGCCTGTCTCTTATTGATTTTTTGGTCCAAAATCTTGATTTTTTGACCGTTAAAAGCAACCTGGGGTCCACCAATGTGAGGAAGAAGTCAAAAGGGACTGCTCGCAACGTATAGATTTTTTGATTAAAATCAAGCAAAAATTGCTCACAAACAAGCACTTAATGTAGTCTTGTCAACTCTAATAGCGATTCTTTCTCTTCGTATGTTTTACTTGGATGTCACACACTATTTCCTCGTTTATGTTGATAAATTCTTATTATTGGTAATGACTCGTGCTTCATCTTGTCAAACACACAATTCACCATGGATTCTTTTTAGGCCCTGTTTGGTACACATTATTTATTTCATTCTCATTCTTCTACTCATTTTCAACCACACATTCTTCAATAAAATAATATTTTCCATCACATCAATAACTTTTCTTTCTTTTTTAACCACATATTCCCATCACATTGACAGTCAAAATGCATTTT
>CAIGRL010112107.1:0-11218 GCA_903798325.1 Fraxinus xanthoxyloides
ATTTTCTACGAAAATCTTTTCCCTGTAAAACATTTTCTTTCCACCCATTTTCCACCCTTGTAATCAAACGGACCCTTAATATTTATATTTTTAACTTTTGTATAAGTTAATGATCTTGAAAGCAAGTGTTACCTATTTGGCAAAAACAAATTAATTATTTATTCCTTACTTAACCAATAAAAATATATATTTTTAAGCTTACATATTTTCTTGTAAGTAATCTTTTTATGAATTCGACGCATATTCTCTAAATGATACCATATGATACACAATACAATAAACAAGATTTTAAAATTTTCTTTCTTTATTATTACTATCCATTATATCTTATCAAAGAAACCCAAAGCATATCTTCAGTGCTATTGACTTGAACTGTAGTACTAAACGAAACAATAAATTAATATTTATTTGTCTTTAATTCATTTGAATAAATATCAGCATTTCAATTAATGTATTAAACACGACCTAACACATTTTACTTGAATTATCAATAATTTATTTGTCAAATTTGTGAAGATGAACGAATTTGATTCCCCAAGCGATGGGCACTCAAAATGAATTTTATGAGCACCCATTTACTTGCTTATTTGAATTCGTTTATTTTTGCTGAAATAATATATATTGCAACAGAAAACAAGAGTATCTAGAATTTAGAATCGACAATTTAATTTCCATAATTAGAATATATATTTCTTCAAATATTTTTCATCATCAAGAAAGTATAATTTGATGAGTAACCATGTGGCATAGCTTAACTTGTGTTGATAGACTTTCTCCTGCCTAGTGGTGCATAAATCATATCATACTTTTATAAAAGATTATAGAATTGTTCAATATATTTTATGTCGAAAATTTTGTACACAACGTGTCCCCTTGACAAGAAAAATTGACTTAATTTATACCGTACAATGTTTATTGTATCAATCGCTAATGATTTAAGGAGAATAAGACTTTATTAGTTGACAAAACCTCACGATACAATATTTTCTTCATTCTCAACACTTCGCCCTACACAAAACTAGAACATTCAACATGATTTACCGTGGAAGAGAGGAGTTCTACTGGAAGGCAATGTGCAACATATGTTGACTCGTTCGACACTTTAACAGATCAGTGGGGGGCTCTTAGACCCTGACCAGTTTGTGGCACATCCTGCGGTTTATATGGTCAGCATCTTGAGGGGTCAAGGTTTGGACTCCAGGATTAGTCGCTGAAAATGGACACCTGGGTATTAAAAAAAAAAAAAACTAGAACATTCAATGTACGTTGCATCCTCGCGTGTGCCGTTTTTCTCTAATTTCTCTCTCTAAACTTTCACAATTTTGAATGCATATAATTTTCTACACGGGTTCACGTTACCTTAGTGCTAAGAACTTATCTTGAGGCCTTAGGGAGTATTTATAGAAAAGACCCCTCTACTTTTCCTAATTGAATATATATTGAATTTTTTTTTTTCCTTTTCAACTTGTGAAGATATGAACATGCAAGGAAATTAATCCTACTATAATATGGCCACTTTTCTTTACTTTCCGAACAAGAATTCTACTTTTCTTTCCATAATATAACTCTTGAATTTCAATTATTTGGGTCAATCCCAACAATTTTCACCTTAACAAAAAACAAAAACAAAAATAAAATCCCAATCAGACAAGCTGTACCATGACACTTATCTTTGCAACTCTTTCCATAAAAAATCACCTAAAGGTAATGTAATTGAGAAAATGGAAATTAGCTCCATGCATTGTTGTAGTTCATAGTGTTATATATACATGTACTAATTATAGTTAAACGTACGTTGGACGTTATTCTGAAATGCTTTATATGTGCTATAAAAATAATATTTTAAGATGTGAGGGTATAAAAAATAATTAATACAAATTGTTTATGTAGAATAAACTTTTGATATTTTGAGTGAAATAAAAATCAGTTTATAAAAGCAATTTAAATACTTGAGAAAGTTAATTAGAAGAGTCATTCCATTTACCCTTTTTAATCTAAACTGAATATCAAACAAATATCATAATTTCTTCATATTCGTTTAATTTGTATTGAATATATTAAATGAGAGGGGGACGATGGCTAACTCTACTAGAAAAAAATGATGTCTCCATTTGACTATCTCACTAATAAAAACTTGTACATTTTCTTTGAGATCAAGTTTGACATTCAATAAGGTGACAACAATCATGTGCTTTAATTTTAAACATACTTCATTAACTCACTGTTCAAATTTCATCCATATAAGATGATGTCATCATTCATGTGAACAAGGAATGTACATCTAGCATTATTGATAAAATATTGATAACACACCAAGCGAGCTCATGTTAACAAGTAGAAAAGACATCACACATGACACAACACACTATGAGTTACGAAGACAACCACTCTAGAAAACAAAACTCAATTTGATATTTTTTTCATGGTTATTAGTCAAACGATCAAACTGAAATGAAGAAAGAAATGTTTGAAAATTGTTTTATAAACAAATTATAAATAAATGTAATGAGTGGTGAGTGTTTAATACTCGAGAGTCTGTCAAAAGTTATTCGATCTATTATAATAAAAAATACAAGATACTTAGAGCATGTTTGAGCCTTTTTTTTTTGCCTCAAATTCATTTTGGAATACTATTTTGATAGGAAATTTGTGGTTAAAAAATAAGGAAAATTGCTAGATTTGCGTAAAATATTATTTTATTGAAAAATGCGTGATCAAAAATAAAAGAAAAAAAATGTATTTTGAAAATAATAAGAACCAAACAAAGAATTAAGTTCACTTTCTTTTGTTTCTCCATTTTCTCCAATCTTTATTTGCATTAAAACCACTTTTTGTACATTCATTTTTCTTAAATATTGTTTGTACTTCATCAAATTGCAAATAAAATAAAAACTTCGAATATAGACTTCGTCATTCTTTGATGTCTAGGTTGTCTTCGTGCGTGCACAACACATAATTAAGATTTATAATGTATCATAAATGATGAGTAATTACATATCTGAGTGCATCACGGTTTAGTGAGGGACAAATAACGTCTTAAGAAAAGCAATATTCGTAACGTGCCTTGAAATTGGTCATGATTTTTCTTCGAGTTTGTAAGGTCTTCTATTTATTCTCTGGTCAACTCGTAATCAGGTTAACGTTGGAGGATCCCATCAGCAAATATCGCCTTTACATACAATCTTCTTGTAAACGCGATATATCAATCAAAATTGTGTAAAAGACTTCAGTTTCTCGCTGTAGGCTGTGGATTAGGTAAATACAATTTCTACTTGCCAAATCTGCCATAGCCATGGCTTCCCACTTCCAAATTCAATACGCACCATTTTCTCTCTCACCTCGAAATTCAAGAACCCAAAAGGTTAAGACTTGGAAATCTCTCCTTTCATCATCCTCTCTATCTCATAATCAGGCAACTGCTACTTGTAAGTTCAATAGCACATTGTATCCACCAAAGAATGAAATCTGCGATGGAGAAAGCACAGAGAAAAAATGTAAAGATAATAAGATTTCAAGAAAGAAGAGGGTGTTTTTCTTGGATGTTAATCCTCTTTGTTACAAGGGCAGCATCCCAAGTTTGGACTCTTTTGCTCATTGGATTTCCCTTTTCTTTTCCCAAGTCAGCCTCACTGACCCTGTCATTGCTGTAAGATCTTTCTCTCTATATGTATGTTTGTGCGCACGCGAATAAATTAAATGTTCAATTAAGCGAAGATTGTAAAGTGCTAAGTATTAGGGGTACATCATACATGCTTGTATAAAAATGGTTCGCATCAAGAAGCTATGATTTCCCTGGGAGTATCTATTTGGTATAATGGAAAAATTTACTTTTATTCATTTATTGCACGAATGGGATTTTCGTAATTCTTAATGTGTTAGTTTGTTTTGAGAGAAATGGGGATAACATAGAAATTTGAGGTGAATGGAGGTGAAAAATTTCTGCAAATTAAGTGGTTAGCACTAATTAGTTTTGGGTAGAATGAATCTTCTCGATTTTTCTGTCAACAGCATGTAGCCTCAGTGGTAGGAATACGGGAATTTTCTTCTAATATCTAAGAATATTGGAGTCATTTGATCTTGTGGCGTAGGCTTGATGGTATTACATAATACTTTGAAACGTTTGTTCAGCATTTCTAAGGATTTTTAATCATTTTTCTAGGCATTTATGGGCTGTTAACAATAGTTGAGTGCTACAGTTAACGCATTGAGCCCTGGTTTGCTTTTTCCTTTTTTAGTCTGGGTGGTGTGGATAATCAGGTTACTCGACATCTTTGAGATAGAAGGTGTTGGTATAGAGAAGCAAAATATTTTCTCTCAATTTTTTGACAAATATGAGATAAATAACCATAGCCAAGGCATTCAAAAACACCAAGGAATGAACAATAGTGAAGGCTTGTTGGAGATGTTCAAACAAAAGTCTGAAAGCTAGTCCCAACAAGTGAAATTGAGTTACTCCACCTAATAAGTTGACAAAGGATAGAACCTTTATCCCAACAAGTGGTATTAGATCTATGCTCAGAAGTAGGTATGTGGATGCACAAGATGAATTTTCTGACATTGAGGTATTGGAGGCCTTGCACGGTGGAAGCAACGTAAATCTCGATGGAGTGTGTAGAATAAAAGATGACATCACTTTAGGGAGGTCATTCTGATCACGAGAAAGTCTTGATGCTGTGGTGCATTGTTCAAAGGGGAATTATTGGAGGTATGCGAACAAAAGTCCCACATTTTCTTGGACATGAGGATAATCTTAGATCTATTTGAGGATTGAGCTACTGCACTTAATTGGTATGTAACGCCCAAGTCACAACGTGATGATATAAAATGCATGTTGATAAAATATTATTCACCAAGTCCTAGCTGACAGAAAAATCTGGGAATTTTTTTCAAATGGTTTTACTTTATGGATTTTTGTATCTGGTATTATGAAATGTCCCTAAGGGATCTATAGAATTAGAAAATCAAGAGGCTCTTTAATAGTAATCATAAAAAAAAAAGACAAAAATTAAATTAAATTCGAGGTGGCTTCCTGAATATATGATCATCTGTTGACACTTAGATTAACAGAAGAAGGTGGAGATAGGATTATCAAGGGTAGAGCTTTAAATAATCAGGTTGCTTGGAATCCGTCTCATTTAAACTTGTTCGAGTAGACTTGGGAGATAAACAAGCATTAGACTATGAAGAACATAGGGATGGCTAGAACACTGAAGTTTGTGGTATGTGAACGCTTGCTCCGAAGTTTTTGGTATGTGAACACTTGCTCCAACAATCTCTTCTTTTATTTCTTCGAGTCATAATTTAACTTCGCAAACCTCGTGGTTTGGATCCATCTCTACTGAACAACACGTAGTTCGACCCTAACAACACCTAGATGAGGGTGAATAAGTGTATAATGTGGAATTAAAATATTTTATGAATTAAATAGGAACAACTCACTTTTTAATTCTTTTTTAGATGATTAAACATGCAAGTCATTTTAGTCTTAATTTTGAATACCGCAGTTTATATGATCAATCAATAAACAATAATTAAAGCAGTAAATCAACACCAGGATCATCACGGAGAAACTCAACTAAGAAAAACTCCAGACACTACTATAAACGATTCAAACAACTTATAGTCTATCAGACTAGACGATCGTACTATCTGATCTCTTGACTGCACTCCTTACAGCTCTGCATGGATCTTGTGCTCTCTTGCACCAATCCTTAGCTGCTGTTGTTAAACCTCTCCGTGGAATCTGTTACCCTGCAACACTCCTAGAACGAAGAACACCTTGTTATTCACATATTGGAACTCCAGTCAACTTCTCTCAATCTTCAGAACTTTGACCAGATATAGAGGAAAGACAGTTTGGTTCTCTCACAGATGAAACTCTCACAATGTTCAACCTTAGGCAAAAAAATGTTCTATGACTATTTGGTATTTATAGGTAGGTTATAAAACGAATGAGTCGGGGAAAAAACTTTTAAATTGCGAAATAAAATTTTTCTGGATAACCACGTCGCTCGAGTGAAGGAGGGGCGACAGTCCAGCGACGATATTTTTGCTTTTGTAGCTCGAGCCAAACCTTAAAGACAATCTAGCGAAAATCCGCGCTGTTTTTCCTCACTTTGCCATTCTCGAACCCTAGATCTAATAACCATATTTTCAACTATTTGCACATTACTCCTTGACTTTTCACACAGTACAATTCAGTCCTTTTTGTTTACAGAATTGTCATTTACAAAACATTTAAAACCTAAAATCTACAATTCTCTTCCTTGAAGAAAAGTTCTTGTATCACAATGATGGCGGTGGCCATGAAGTTCTGGAACCAAATTATGCTCCAAAATAAGCTTTTGTATGTTGGAAAAAGGGGCTTGATGGAGTTATTAATTGGTCAAGGAGAATCTTTTGATAAGTTTAATCATGTTGGCCAAATAGATTGCGAAGAAAAGGGAGAAAGAGAAAAGCATAGAAAATTAAGTTAGCACGTAACATAAGATGCTCTTTCTAACACATCTTGACATCTTGTATTCTAATTTGCACAAGATAGATGACATTGAAGCAGTAGGAGACAGTTGAATGTTCAAAATGCAAGGAAACGAGTGAAAAAGAAAGGTTCGACAACAACTTAGAGAGAGCAGGAAATTCTCACACTATTAAGCTCAGGTTCAGCTGCAAAATCCAGAATATAGGTTCTTCCCATCCAGTAGTTCTGGTTTTCAGTTTTCTTACGCTTGATGGTGAGCTTCTCATAATTCATTTTCTTGATTTAGGTGTTGTGCTGCCTGATATAGGCTATACCAACATTTCCGATAATGTTCATTATAGTGATCCAATAGGTATCCTCTTCATGTTTTAGTCCCTGAAGTGCCTTAGATAAGGTTTAGTGATTTCTTTAATTCCAGTTTATTTTAATATTGAATTATATTCTCTGGTTTCGCCCTGCTGCATTATAGATAGCACAATCTTGGCGGTTTTTCATTTTGGTTATAATTGCTTTTTCAATCTTTCTGTTATATTTGATAGCATATGGTTAATTGATCCCATTTTTATTACAACTCTACTTGTTGGTCATTCCCCAACTGCTATTCTGTATTTGATATTTCTAATTGATTTAACTGGTTAAGGAGAAAATGTTAGCCGAATTGTCTTTACAAGCAATCATTAGTAATTTTCAAATTCATACTCTTTTTGAAGTGACTCGGGAAAATTAGCAAAATGTTAAAATGGTCATTTTCAGTTTCCCCGTTTCTTGAAAAATTAAGATTTTAATCCATTATCTGGAGCGACGGCAGGTAATAACTCAGCATGCTTCTAGTATTAATTTTCTTTTATAAAGAAGCACATTGTGCAGTTAACCAGTTACTTTTATGTCACAAAATACCATATAATCACTGACTAAATTGTGGATGGTCTAACACGGTGAGTTTGAGTGAGGGTTCTTCCAGGGGATTAATAAGTCTAAATGAAAAACTGGATCTTAATTTTCTTTTTACGTCACATTCTCTTCATGGTATGTAAATAAAAACAAAATTATATTCGATTTATAGGTTATTGACGGGGAAGGGGGCAATGAATACCGCAGACAGTTGTTACCTTCGTATAAAGCAAATAGGAGGAAATTATCCCAGCAATTTCCCGCACGACAAAGGTTTCCAAGGAGTAGTTTTGGAAGATCACATAAACTTACTCTCAATGTTCTACAGAAGTGTAATGTTCCCGTAAGTGAAGCTTCTTATTCATCAACTATGTTACTTTTGTAATCGAAGAATAGTACATTATCAACATTTTAAGTTGATAGAAAGCTTCTTTTGCTTTCAGTCTTCAGATCGAAAATTCTGTTAAAAGAAGTCACGGATATAAATTTTGTCACCAAATTAAACTAAAAGCAAACTTCAAGTTTGGTGTACAATGTGAAACTTTAGGTTGAGTGAATAATGGTGTTTTTCACTTTCACAAATAATAATCCTATTGAACAGGTTTTGATGTTGAAAGGAAGAGGATCAGTGATTTAGGCCATTTTTGAGAATTTTCAATTCAATTAACTCAACATGCAGGTTGTTAAAATTGAAGGTCATGAAGCAGATGATGTAGTAGCAACGCTAGTTGAACAAGTTCTACAAAGAGGATATCGAGTTGTCATTGGCTCTCCGGACAAAGATTTTAAGCAGCTAATATCGGAGGAAGTTCAGATTGTTATGCCTGTGCCCGAATTGGATAGATGGTCTTTTTACACCCTGAGGCACTACATAGCTCAATACGGTTGTGATCCACAGTCTGATTTAAGTTTACGTAAGTGTCTGATTTTTCCTCTGGAAGATTTTATTTTGCTGGGAACTACTTAACTGGGACTTTCCAAGGTGCCTGTGGAAAAAATAGTCGATGGGTTTAATATTTCAAGATAGCCATGAACTACAACCAACAACATTATCATTCTATTCCCAGGAGTAACTAGAGATGTTGTATGGTTAAATGCCGCCTGTGGTCTCTGCTTTTAGTGAAATCTCATTTTATTTCAAGTTGATTGCTGAACCTAAATTGTGTTAGGATTTGACCACACCATGTATTTTAGTTAGTCTAGTTATTTGTCAAGCAGACTGTCATGTCAGCTTTTCCATTAGAAATTAATGTGAATGACTAAATTGTAACAAACGTTCAAGTTCATGACCATCTTGAAACAAAGTTTCAATGGCCAACTTAGAAGAAAATGAAGTTTAGCGACGAACATGAAATTTCTGTAGAACGTGCTTGTGTTTTAACCCGATAATCATCTCCTTTTGTTCAATTCTCCTTAGTAGTGGTCTTATTTATAGGATGCATTTTGGGTGACGAAGTGGATGGCGTTCCTGGCATTCAGCACGTTGTTCCTGGTTTTGGTCGGAAGACAGCTCTAAAGCTCTTGAAAAGGCATGGTTCCCTGGACAATTTACTTACTGCAGCTGCAGTAAGAACTGTGGGCAGACAATATGCGCAAGAAGCTCTTACAAAATATGCTGACTTTCTACGAAGAAATTATGAAGTCCTTTCTTTAAAGAAGTATGTCTGGTCTAAATGTTCTCCATTGGTGATACTCCTTTTCAATAGCCATTATCTTTAGTCCATATTTTCTGATTTTTTGAGTACTATTTCTCAAGTTCTTGATGAATTGCATATTACAGGGACATTGATGTGCATGTTGAAGAGCAGTGGTTGTCTCGGAGGGATACATGCAATGATTCAGTTATTTTAGGCAACTTTGTGAGTCTGCTGAGGGAAAAGCAGAACCTCTTTCGGCAAAATAGATCTCATGCTGTGGGTTAAGCTCCAAATAAGTTCTTTGAAGAACGCAAGGTAAAGTCGGTATATTCTTTTCATACTCTGCTTTGTTTTTTTTTTCCTACGATGGAAAAACTTGACATCTTACTGGTTTAAGATTTAAGGTCTCCCAGTACACTTTTTCATGGTAATCTGGCTCTAAAGTAGTGGTGTCAATTGGGCTGTGCCAATTGCAAAGAGGCAGAGAACAGCCTGCTAGCCTGGGCCGACCTGGGTTTTTTGGTTCTTCTGGCAGCCACATTTCTCTATGGCCTGTCTGTCTGTATGCCCATTCCTAGGAGGTCCGGTTGAGAAGGGCCTGACTGGCCGAATGTACTTTTGTTTTGCTATTACATTTTTGGAAGTGTGGCGTGCCGGCAATGAGGGCAATCCCATGTTGGCTTTTCATGCCTAGCCCACGTTGACCACTACTCTAAAGTAGTCTTTATCTCTAAATTTGTAATGCTGTTGTCACTAGCATGAAATGATTGATTTGGGTGGAAAACAAGCCAAATACAATGTTCCTAAGAGTCAAAACTGGTTGGTTCCAGTTTGACCGACCAGTTTTGATTATTTAATAATTGGGTGAATTCAGACTTGAAGCAAAACTTCTATTATCTATAATACTTCTTGTTCCTTGACTGGCTTGAAGCCCCAATACGTGGTAGTCAAGCCCCATTACGTGGTAGACCATTATGATTTATGTATGCACACGGATACCATGTACCAGAGTCATGCTTCATCAAGAATGCAAGATGCTGGAGTCATTGCACGGTGATGAAATAGGAGACGTGCATAACCAATGTAGGTAAACGTCCACTCTGTTGTTGTGTGCGCTTGTGTGTGCACAGGTAGTCTGACTCATGGTTATTGCCGTTGTGCATGCAGGCATTTGTGATAATGCAGCAACTGAAGTTTCCAAGGGTACACTTCGAATCTTGAATGAAGAGTCTAGTTACTGATGTTGGTCGTGCCGTGACATTGAATCCAAAGAAACTCTTACAGACTTGAAAGAATTTCACCATCCATATGGAGGACATAAGCTTTTTCTTTTGACCGTTATCTAGCTAAAAGCTGAAGTTGTGTTCACACAACTCAATAATTTTTATAGTTGTAACGGTTGTAGAAAGATGATGAATGTGTCCATTTTGCTGAGAAAATAGTTGAAATTGGTAATAAAAACAGTAAGAAAAGGGCTTGGATTAATCATCTTATAATAAGTATTTTAACAGTTTTTCTTTATTCTCAGTTCCCTTGTGCAACAAGTTTATTGAACTGCAGATTATAATGTACAGCATTTTAACTAATTTATCTTTCTTTAGTAATTTCTCACGTGTCAATGGCATTCGAATAAGCATTCATTTGGTGAAGAAGCCTAATCAATCTTTGAACGAGTTGCGTTTGTATTTTGCGATTTGAAATTGGCAGAAATAGAACTGAAATGCAAATAATGATTTGAGCAGGATCATTTGTATAATTACTCAAAAAAATAATTGACCATTAATGTAATTAACCCACTTTTAGGAGTCAAATGACCGGTTCAGGATAACGGTTGCAAAAGCTTCATAAAAAGGACCCATGGTGCAAAAAAAATGAAAGATTTGGATTCCAATTTAAAAAGAGGTCCAAAGGTTTGGGGTCCTAAGTGAAATTTTTCTTCAAAATAATTGATCGATACAATAAAAATAGACGGAAAAAATATAGTATTCAACTCATGCAGAACGTAATAAATAGATCATCGGTTTTCAACTCTTAACAAGTAGATCGATAATTTTGAAGAAAATCGTTGGAAGGAGCCAATGAGGAAGGCTGTTCAATTTTCTCTCATTTTGTTATGTAATGTGATGAGAGAGAGAGAGAGAGAGAGAGAGAGAGCACAAGTTCAACATGGTGATTTTACATTCTAATCATCGTAGA
The DNA here is from genome assembly GCA_903798325.1 of Fraxinus xanthoxyloides. NCBI lineage: Eukaryota > Viridiplantae > Streptophyta > Magnoliopsida > Lamiales > Oleaceae > Fraxinus > Fraxinus xanthoxyloides. The sequence goes on from CAIGRL010112107.1 coordinate 11,203, forward strand.
CTGTGTAATAAATGAC